>JAUPMG010000004.1:17680312-17699785 GCA_031762675.1 Pachysandra terminalis
TATATAAACAGTTCTATAATTCAACGAATTTTGATCCAATTCAATGCAACTCGGATTTAAAAAATATGTTGCTAAAATTTGTTGTAATTTCTGTTTTTTTCAATTTAGTTCCAAAAAGAAAACATGTTGCTAAAATTTATTATGATTTCTATTTTTTTAGAAAGAAGAAGAAAAGGAAACTCAATCTAGAGTTTCCCCATTCTCTATAGACTGTCCTAGGACGGTCAACGAGCGGAGCGAAGCTGGCTCGGCTCATATAAGCCAAGCTTGAGCCTGAAAAAAAGCTCATTATTTTAACAAGTTTTGGTAGGCTCGGCTCGGTTAGTATATGAGATTATACGTTCATATTCCTATATCTTATATTATGTATTAATATTAGGCACACATGTTAACATAATATATAACATATAATAATAATTATCAACTGTAATATTGATGCATTTGTACTAATCTAAGCTTTTTAATGAGCCGAGCTTTTTACGTTTTGAGCTTTTTGCAAGTTGAGCTTTTATGAGCTTGAGCCGAGCTTGACAAAACTCGGCTTGGCTCGAAGCTTAAAATTTTTTAGCTTAAAATTTTTTAACGAGCTTAAGGCGAACTTAAGCGTTGCTAGAGATTTACGATCCTAAGCCGAGCTGGGCAAAGCTCGGCTCTGCTCGTTTACAGCCCTACTCTGCCCTACTTAAAAAAAAAAAAAAAAAAGGAAAAAAACTGATTTTTATTGGGTGGATTTCGGTTCCATGATTTTGCATCCCGTCTATAAACGAGTTGGACCAACCCCTTTAAGTTGTAACCCATTTATAACCCGTCCGAACCCGACCCGACCCAACAGTTACCACCTATAGGCTATAGGTATTATACTTTGGCCCCCCACACAAAATTTCCTGGCTCCGCCCCTGTGCTTATGGGTAAGCACTTACCCATAAGCATTACCAAACACATATTTAATTTTAGAAAGTACTTATTATAAGCTATAAGCTGCAATAAGTACTTATAGAAGTCGGGCCAAATGCAGCCTAAATTTTTACTTGTTAAAGCACTTTTAAGCCTTCAATGTGTTTGGGAACGATCAACACGTAAATTCCTATATGTATTAAGAACAACTCCTCCTTAGAACTTATATATGCAAAAAGTGGTTTTCTAAATATTAATAATACTTAAAATGATACTTCGACCTTTAATCACGTTATTAGGTCTATTAAAATTAATAAAATTTTAAATCTTTAAAGTTGAATATAATTTCTATCGATTTGCCTTGTTAAGCTATTTAATATATAAATATTTATCTAATATATATTTTCAATTCAAACAACTTATTGATGATGCGGATAAGTATTTCCATTGATTCCCGTATTCAATAAGTTCTTATCGAAAAGCATAACCGGGGTCAAACGCACCCTTAAAGTCATCAAATTAAGCTGCTCTTATTTAATTTTCTAAAAAATAAATTTCCTTACGTGTGTCCCTACCGTTTATAATTGCAAACCTATTGTCAAGAAGAATAGAAACCTAACCACCGATGTTGGGCTCTATTGCGTCTCCGGAGGTAAGTTTAGAGTTCGAAACCCACTAAAAGCATTCGTGACCAGGGGTTTACCTTTAATGCTCTCGCCCCGAACTTGGATTAGTTTCACACCTAAGTGAATGTGGGGACACAACATGATTAAGACAAAAAAAAAAAATTAATAAAATAAAATAAATAAATAAATAAATAAGAAGAAGAAGAAGAAGAAGAATAGAAACCTTCTATTTCTATTATTAGTAGTAACATAATTAAAGGGATCTCTTCCCTAAAATTGATGATTGTATCTCTTTGTGTTGGGCTTTTTTGGAGCAACCACGAATGAGTGATTTCTTTTTCTCCCGTGGATGAAGGCTCTGTCGACCACCCGTGGATGAAGGCTCTGTCAACCACGTTATATTTTGTGTTCTTTTTTCTCTTTTTCTTTCATTTTTTTACAAGGTATCAGAACAGGAGATTGAATGTTCGAATCCTGGATATGGATGTTTGTTTTTGTATTTATTCTCCTTCAGATATGTTGTTCCCATGCGGGTGTGTTTACCTTGGACCTCTGTATTGTTCTTATGCAAAGTCCGCACGTGCAGGAGAATATTAAACCATTTGATGTACATTGTTGTGCCTTTCTCTAACAGCTTGAACTTTTAGAATAATTGGCGTTTAACATATCAAAATCCAGGATCAAAAATCCTTATTTGGATTCTTAAACCCCACAAGCCACATCCTAGATATTGCTAAGGGGTGTCTAATGAGCTTTATCATCACGTGTCTAATTTTGGACCCACCCGGCCTGGTAACAAGATATGATTATTTTCGTAGCAAGTCAGACCAATGCCTACAATCTGACCAAAATCCAATCGTATCATGTGTCGTGTTGTGGGTCAATAGGGATGGCAACCGCCGGGCTTAGTTCAGACTTACACCTTAATATAACATTATTTATGTTGCACTGAACTACGGCCAACCCGACTTTTAGGCTCAAAGGTGTAAGTTCAAGCTCGATGTATTTAAAATACATCAAGTCCGAACCCGTTTCAGCCCAGCCCTACAAATTCAAATGGGTTACGATATAAAATTAAAAAATTATAAATTACAAAAATATTTTATAAATACCTATAAAAATTAAAAGTTTTGAGATATATAATATACTAAAGTATAAAATAGTATGATTGTGTGATGAAAGTAAGATATTTGTATTGATAATATAATATTTATATGTATACACTATAAATAGAGAAAACAAATAGCAATTAAATGCATAGGTCGAGTTGGGCAAATCTAACATAAATCCGAGCTATAGGGTCTTAAAATTCAGTCCGACCTCATCCTACGGGTCACTTACCCTTACCCAAGTCCACCCAATCATAATGCCGAGCAGATCACCCCCAACCCATTGCCACCCGTAGGCCATAACCTAGGATACGACTTGATACGGTTTGATATAAACTTATCATGCCATCATGTTTGATACGGACCAAATTGTGCTGGCGTATCAGCCCAGCTTGGCCCATTTGTACATCTGTAGATAGTGCTGTCAACGAGCAAAGCTAGGACTCAGGCTCAAGCTCGGCTCATACAAGTCGAGCTCAAGCTCTATAATTAGTCTCACAAGCTGAACTTGAGCTTGAAAAAATCTCATTATCTTAATAAATTTGAGTCGAGCTTGAGTAGGCTTAATTTGGTTTGTATATGAGATTATCTGTTCATATTCTCATATCTTATATTAGGTACAAATATTAAAAACGCATGTTAACATATTATATTACATATATTAATAATTATCAATGTATTTATACTAATCTAAGCTTTTTTCCGAATCGAACTTTTTACAAGTCTAATTTTTTGTGAGCCGAGCTGGGCAAAGCTCGGCTCTGCTCGTTTACAACCCTATCCTTGCCATGACTTAACTCCTTCCAACCTCATGCTTATCGTGTAACTCTTGGCATATTCTAGAGGTAATGTGCAAGTCATCAACACCGTCCCGTCCTAATCAGACGTTAAAGACAATGCGCTGATGCGGAATGCACCACGTGTCATATAATGGACGCCAGTTGTTTATTTCATGGCGTAGAATGTGTGGAACAGAATCCAATCACGGGGATCTTGTAAAATCCCGATCTTTTTCAATGACTCGTTGATTTGACTCAGCTGAGTCGACATCTACTAACTAAAATGGATGGAACAAATTTGTTTATTGGTGGGTCCCACCATTAATATTGCAGATGCTTTTTTTTAATTTTGATAAATTACAAAAACTTGTTTTAAACTATGCATTAATTACAGAGACCACAGTTCATCTTTTTAAAATGACACTCTTCCTTGCAAGTTTGAAATTGTTATGCTCACCCACGACACAGTTCATTACCCGTATCATTCCATGCCTAGGATTCATGGCTTACGGTATGGTACTGTTATCGGTGATGCAGAGGAATTCGGATACATGTAATTGATAAAGTTAGAATTTACCAATATAAATGCATCAACGAGATGTAGTTCGAAAAGTCTGTTTTAAGATAGCTTAAACTGTCGCCCAACCGTTCTATTAAGAGTGTTTTTTCTCAAATGTAAGATGTTGATAAAACAAAAAGAGGAGTAAAGAAAGAGGAGATTGAGATATCTGGTATGCTAACAAGAATGTTTACTACAAAGCAAGGAACCTCAAGATTCAAGGGATTTGAAATCTCTCTTGTAAGTCTCTTCAAGAGATTTGATAAGTTATCATTATTTGTCTCTTTCGTGTATGACACATTCAGAGAAGATCGGATCTATTCACTATTCTCTCAAAGGATGAATGATCTTGATTTGACGGCATACTCGGTATTTATAGAGAAAACTATCCAAAATATCATCTCTTGACTAGGACAAGTGTCAATCGGACATATGTCTAGAGAGAAGGTTGGAAATATTCCCACACAATAATGCATATCTAAAGTCTACGCGTAATCAACGAACACAAGTTATTTTCATAAGAAACTTTTGGTGAGTCGCTCGATCAGGTGAACTTGCTCTGTCATAGGTTGCCTTGGGATCCAAGAGATCACGGATCATACAACACGCGTAACATGCATATATATCCAAAATAGCTTATCCATTCATATCCTTACCATTCCTGAAAAGACAAAATCCCCTAAGATAAGATATAAGTAACTGAGGTTTTATCACGTGATTATTTTGGGGATGTATTGCAATCATCTTTAATAAAGAAGTCGTTCGAATTTCACAACGAATACTCTTTTGGCCTTCGTTCAACATCAAGGGAACCCTTTTTGGTAGTTTAACCTATATTCTTTCAAAGGAAGTCAGAGTAATTATATATATTATAAGGTGATCATTAGATTATCAAATTACCTATATAGAGACTTTAGATTTAAGTTTATCAGCAGGCAATTCGTTTCATGATCAATCATCCCTTAAGGAAGAGTCATCATAGAATCCTTCAAGGTTCTGGGTCAAGCAACCAATTCGAGTGTCCTTGAATTGAATTCAGTGAAATCAGAAGTATATATGTTTCCTTCGAAATACCTTTAAATAAAGTGCAGTAAAGAATCACATAAGGTCTATAGGTGTCATTTGGAGGTGACATCTGGAGATGAGAGAGTAATCATGCCTTCGAAGGCCTCTCCACTGGGGATTTCCTTCGAAGTCAATAAAGTAAAATCCTATTGAGGGTGACAGGCCCATATCTTTGTCCTTCGAATGGGACAAAACCCTTAGTCCTTTGAGAAGGGTGACTACCCCTTAGTCCTTTGAGGGTGACAAGCCCTTGATGAATTGACCATCTCGTTGTGGTTAGCCTGACGAATTGACCATCTCAAGGTGGTCAGCCATTGTTATGTCTATTATGTCTAATTCATCTTTCGAAGATTTTACTTACTGAAGAAGCTAACTCTTGATCAAGATAAAGACGTTGGAGATCCTTGATCAAGACAAAAGATTATTAGTACAGCTAACGTGGTCCACTCAGAGTGCGGACGTTGTTCGGCATTCTTACGTGTGAAATAGTGGAGGGAGCCGGTAAACCACTTTATGAATGATGTGGCACCTGCAGGTGTGTCTTATAAACGAGCATCCGTGCATTAAGATCATGCTATGTGTCCGATGGGATAAATTAGACCATTGGATCATTAGTACTACTTAACCTGCACAATGCAAGGCAAAGCACGACCAAGTACGATACAGTTGTACTGTAATGACCTGAACCTAGAAATCTCTATAATAAGTTATTTATAATTATTTAAATAATTATGGATGAATCTGGATCCCTATTTAATTGAATTATGTATTTAATTAATGGATTAATAATGTAATAATATGTTCTGAGAGTTGTATTTTAGAATTGTGATCAAGTTGTAATTAAGATAAAATTTGAGAGGTGCAGTGTAATTAAGTATAGACAAGTTGGGCTTTGAACTAGGCTAGTGGGTTTAGTCCTGGTTGAGTGGACCCATAATTAATGGCGTGGACTATAGAACAATTAGAGTAGTATATGTTAGATTTAAAGTTGAAATATATGATTTTGGAGTTTAAGTGTAATAAGAATGAATTATGAGGGAAGAACATATAATTATAGAACTTATTTCAAAATCTGAAACGCATTAGTGTGGGGTTGTATGTGGGTAATGAAAGTTTCCACTCCCATTAGCCACCTTCCATAGTAATAGAATTGTGATTATGAGAGAATAAAAAGAAAAGAGAAAGAAAGAAGAGATTAGAGAGGGAGAACCAAAACCTCACTCCCAGTAGCCACCTTCCATTGTAATAGAATTCTAATTAGGAGAGAATAAAAAGAAAAGAGAAAGAGAGAGAAGAGATTAGAGAGGGAGAACCAAAACTTAGTCGTCTAGTGCAGGGAAGAGGAAAAGACGAAGAAAGGAAGGAGAGTAAGGAAGAGGAGGCACTTGCAATCGTAGATCCAAAACGTAAGTGCAAGTCCATTTCTGTATGATTTCTCGTTAATATCATGGTCGGTTTTCCCGATTAGTGAAGAATAAGCTTGAATGCATGATGATCCATATATTTCATTTAAAATGATATTTTGTATGTTTTGTATGTTGTAATCTTGATTTTATGCATACGATCCTTATTTGTGGCTTAGATTGGTTCTGGTTTTCAAAGATGTGATTTTTGGAACCTAAGTAAATTCCCAGATTCGTGATCCGTCAGCAGGCACCGCCGGCACACCGGTGGTGCTGGGGTGAATTTACTCATGAAAAGGCTCGTCAACAGGCACCGGCACACTGGTGGTACTGCTGACAGGGTATTAAATACACAGATACCAGGTCCGTCGGCAAGCATCGGCACACCGGTGGTGCTACCAACAGGGACCCTTTTTGCACTAGAATGAGCCCACCGGCACACCGGCCATGTTGTCAATGGGGGTGCACTTTGGAATTTTGATTGGTTTGGGTTGGGATTTGTGACATGTGATTGTGGTATGGACTTTTGAAATCAAATTATGGTCAGAAGGCATTGGGCCTACCTGCGGGGAATCAACTTTGAGTTCCACGGCATCCCCTACACTACCAACTAGCCTATTGACTTGACCATGACCTATTTGTGAACTCCATATATCTGATGATTGGAATGTGGATATTTATTATTGTTTTGGTTTGATTTGTACTTGTGGAAAGGATACCCGTGATAGCATCCGGCGGATTATTCGTGTGTATGGGCGCACAGATAGCATCCAAAGGGTGTTATCACTGGAAATCCTACATGTACGTGGAAAGGATACCCTTGATGGCATCCGACGGATTATTCGTGTCTATGGGCATACGAACAGCTTCCGAAGGGTGCTATCACTGAAAATCCTACTGATAATTGTGCACTGATTAGCTTGTCCGGTCAACCGGGTAGCGACGGATTGAGTAGTGAATTGATTAGCTTGTCCGGTCAACCGGGCAGTGACGGATAGAGTTTGATTAAGTAGCTTCATAGATACTAGGTTAATGTGAATTGTTAAGTTAGCCCGGGAGGAGAAGTCGGTGGATTCCTTGCAAGGTTCCCTAAAGGTTGACTATACACATGTGGGTTGAAATCCCCACTTAAACTAGTAAGGATCACCTGCGGGGTTCCTTAAGGTTGACTATACCTATGGGATTGCCCCCATTTAAATAAGGGTAGGATTTAGCGAAGTCCTATACAGTTGGTTATACTTTGAGTATGACACTCATAAAATCAGCAAGTGGTGGCCTCCGTACCATGGGTTAGCGCCCGGAACGAAGAGAGGGACATCCGGCTGTTCCTGGTGACCTATGTCCAGAATTGATTCGTAATTATGAAGCTGCAATTAAGGGGCACCTAACATGATACATTAACATAGTTCATAACATTGCACATTCACATGCATTCTCTTGTTTGAGCATTTCATATAGAGCATTTGTTTGATATACACCCATCTCATATTCCATCTCATTCATTTATCTTATATGACATGATTACTCACTACTTTACTTTTTGATTCCGTATTTGATCTTGTACCATGATATTTCATAAGGATTGATGACACATATGGTCTTACTAGGCATTCCAAGCTCACGCAACTTATTATGTTGCAAGTTGAGGTGGAGTGCTGATAAGTGCGGTTGACACAACTAATTGCTTGTTTCCTTTCAGTTTTAGACTATATGATTCTATGAGGAATTTGGATGTAACAAATTTATTTTCCTTTGTTATTACATTGGTTTGGTATTGGCAGTCATGACTCTTCTGAAGTCATTGACAGATTTTTATATTAGATATTATTTTTAGCTTCCGCACTCTGGCAATTAATAAAGATGGTTATTTCTACTTTTATTACTTTGGTTATGATATGGCAGTCCGTGTTCTGTGGTTGGAACCTGAAAGTCTCACCTGGAGATCCGTGCTTTTCCGCATAGGGATTTGTGCCATTAGATCCAGGGCGTGGCATGTATTTCGTGCCTGTGTTGTGTCGTACCCAAGGGTCTAAGAACTTTGGTACAATCGTGCCGACCGGCATGTCCAACAGGCATGATTTTATCGTGTCATGCCAATCTAACACAACACTCTGTACACCTCTAGGTCACAATTACTTCCCTTTCATTAAGTCGATGTCAAGTTTCATGATAGAACTTGTTGATATCAAATTTCATATAGCGATGTTATTCGGTAAAGATTAATTTTATGTGATTATCAGGTCACAGATTCAAATAAGTGATATATAGAGCACTGTGAGACCCATTCCGTTTGATTGTTATTAACATGGGACTTATACAAACATTAAACGTAAGATTAAATCAAAATATATCATAACTAATACATAATTTATTTTAAAAATTAATTAATTCCCATTGAATTTTGTAAGGTCGTCCAAACAGTGAAATTAAAATTTGAATGTAATTGTTATAAAATTCTAATTTCAAATTTGAATTTCTCTTTTTATCCAATCACTTGGATCTAATTCTGTATAATTTTATTTTTTTTTCAATGAATTAGAATTGGAATTAGAATTCTTAACTCCAATTCCAATTCAGTGAAACAATTAGACCTTGGGTCCGATTGGTTCATAGAATCAACTGTGGAATTGGGGTAGGAATTGAAATTGGAGCCTCCAATTTCAATTTTTTTGTTTGGGTGTGCACTAATGAGTTAGAATTCAAATTATATATGAATTCTACATAATTTTTTTATAAGCTATTTTTGAAATTATCGAATTCACAGGGGAGGCTGTTAATTGCGTTTCTCTATCACTGTACTTCAATTGGAGGTTGCAATAAATCGAATCTAGTTAGATCCGGATTATAATATAGTCAATCCGAACTTGTCCCTTAAATAATTTTTTTTTCTTTTTCTTTTTCTTTTTTTTTTCAATCCGAACCTACTAAATATCGGACGGATTCTAAATACTGATAAGATTCAGAAGAAAGTGTTATTTTGAAAAGTTTATGAGAAGTCTTTGTAATTAATTCATGCCTCAGGATAAGTTTGTGTAATTTATTTATTATTAGAATGAGTGCTTTTCATCATGAATTAGGAGACCGCATACATTATGCGATTTGGCAATCTAATGCAACTAACTGCTATTTCATTAAACTTCTTAACCCACTTGAATTAGCTTAATTCCTATGGGTATTTTCAGATATTTAACCAAAACTCAAAATCAACTAACTGCTATTTCATTAAACTTCTTAACCCACTTTAGAATTAGCTTAATTCCTATGGGTATTTTCAGATATTTAACCAAAACTCAAAATCAAATAAAACGGTAACGTAAAAATCCAAAAGCAAACTACAAGTCTACGTGATTCCAGGTCGTCAGTTTGGGACGGAATAACTAGAGCAGGGATGTTTATAATATATCCCGAGAATGCCCCTACACCAATCTCCTTCTTCTAGTTACTGTATTTGGAATTAGATAATTTCCATGGGCTTTTTCAGATATCTATAAATAAAAAAATCAAATCAAACAAAACTTGCCTAAACACGCAAAAGCAAACGGTAAAGTAGCAGCTACCAATTTCAAAACCGCACGGATACGTCTCTCTCTCTCTGTTTGTGCCTTTACGCGCTCTTAAGCAAAGTGCTTTGTGCTCGAATGGCAATAAACTATAAGCAGAACCCCTGAAGAGAAAAGCAAAGAATAAAGAGAAGTAAATTCTTTTAAAGCGTTTCAAATGCTCCTCTGCAACAAATCTATTTCGATCAAAAGCCCAGATTAAAACGTCTCAAATGGGTAGCTGTTTCGGCAAATCTAAAATGGGTAGCTGTTTCAGCAGAACTCAGGATATCCCAATCTCCTCCACTTCTTCGGAGTTTCCACGACCCCATGGAAAGAGAAAGCCTCAAACTCCTTCTTCAATACCCTTAACGAAAACCTCTTCTTCTTCTTCTTCTTCTTCACAGATTGGAACGATTCTTGGAAAATCCATTTGTGATTTGAGCTCAATTTATGATCTGGACAAAGAATTAGGAAGAGGGCAGTTTGGGATTACTTATCTCTGCACAGAGAAGACAACTGGGTTGAAGTATGCTTGTAAATCGATATCAAAGAGGAAGCTTGTGCATGATAAGGATGTAGAGGATGTTCGGAGAGAGGTTTTCATCCTCCAGCACCTAACAGGGCAACCCAATATTGTGGAATTCAAGGGTGCTTATGAGGATCATCAGAGTGTTCACTTGGTGATGGAGTTGTGTACAGGTGGGGAGCTATTTGATCGGATTATCGCGAAGGGGAGTTATTCAGAGCGTGAAGCGGCGGCGATAGGTCGGCAGATTGTGAATGTGGTTCATGTTTGTCATTTCATGGGGGTGATGCATAGGGACTTGAAGCCGGAGAATTTCTTGCTGGTGAGTCGAGATGAAGATGCTCTGATCAAGGCGACTGACTTTGGTCTTTCTGTCTTCATCGAGGAAGGTTAGTCGCTTATGAAATTTTAGTTTCTGGATGTGTTTCTCTACAATTATTGGTTTGTTTGTGTTCTTCAATTGAAATTAGCTAGCAAGTTACATGAACTTAGATGGGTCTGTGTTAATTTTCGCAAAAAATTTCCTTTGCATGCTCTTGATAAGGGAGGTTTTACCAATCTGTTTTATAAGTTGTGTACAGTAATTCCACCCAGTAGAGAGATGGGGCTGGAAAAGAAATCTTTACATGAAATTATGTAGTGTTTATATAACAGGATTAAAATTCTAGAGAAAGCTTGAACTCAAGTAAGAGATCACTATGGAGGAAAGAGACAAGTAAAACTAGTCAATGAATTAATGGTAGAACAGTTCATGTTGTCATCCCAAGTGAACTAATCAATGTCCCAGACATGTCCTGCGAGCTTCGGACCACATACTCTGTTGTTAAATCTTATGATTCGATTCGATTGACCCTAAATCAATTCAAATCATTGAAAAAATCGGTTTATGTTTGAATCTTACGATATACACATTGAATCTTACAATTTATGATTTAATCATACGATTCAAATGATTCAACTCTGCGACACTAGAAAATGTTCACTTTTTTTTACTGAAAATTTTCCCTTTTCTAGTTTTATCCTTGTTTATGTAGAATATAATACTCTTAAATGAATATATACACATAACGAAACATAGTTTACTAATTTTAAATAACAAAATCCCTTTTCCGAAGAAAAATCCCAAACCCTACTTGTACTAAAACTACTATGAATCTTACGATTTACGATTCAAAATTACGATTCGATTCAAAGTGGCCTCTAATGATTTTCAACTCGATTCACGATTTAACAACCTTGATCACATATAATGTCAAGTGGAAGGCAAATGTGGTGGATAACATCAAGACAAGCTTAGCATGCTAATAGATGTGTAATTGTGACAATAGTATGGAACACACTTATTTACCACCAAACCATGAGCAAGATACTTTGTGGCAGTTTCTTCATTATGTATTTATATATCTCCATCATTCCCTTGTAGGAAGAATTATTTGGTGCTTGTATTTAAGCCCAAAATGCCAATTTACAATCCCTATCTATGTGATCCCATTATAGGTTTTTTTTTTATTCCAGTTATGTAGTTCTGCTTCTATTAGAGGAAAAAAAATGTCTTTGCTCTTCTAGGTGGTCATAACCATTAGCAATCAAGCTTCATCAGCCAATATAATCCTACTAGTGGGTAACCTCGCCTTTATATTTCCTAATAATAAACTTGGTAGATCTTAAAGAAAAAAGGGTAAATACAAAATCAATGTTATGATTTATAATTTTCTTCACCAATTTTTCCATAATGGAAAGATTAGCTTGCTACTTTTCTTTGTCCCCATTTAATGGATGGTCTTCAGTTGTGTTTTTCTCGAATCCTTTATGGGTCAGAATTTTTATTTTATTATTTTTTTTAAGGAACTTAACTTGGGTAAAAAGTGTATTGTTCTATTAGTTAGTAGGATTGTTTTTGGGCTTTCTAATTGGAATATAATTTTAGGGGAATCTATAACGAGTTCTTAAGCCTAATGTTTTGGAGAGAGGTTTCTTCATGGGGAAAGCTATCTATGGTAGAGATGAAGGGTTTTCTCCTTTATGGAAATATCTTCATGGTTGAGAGGCTTTTGGGTGTATCTTATTGCTCTTGAAGAGAACAGTTTTCTCTTTGATTAGAGTGTTCCCAGGGAGAGAGATGAGATAGTTTTGGGATGGTTTCTCTTGTTAAGGGTGTACTCAGGGTTGTGAGAGTATGGTTCTCGTTAAGAATGTTCCGGTGAATGTAACTCATTTTGGGTGTAGGTTGTGGTGTGTTCTCTTATGCTTTTAGTCTTTGGAACTTTTTCTTGGGACACCTTTGAACCTGTAATCTCCATCATATGGAAGATTGTAGCTGTATTCTCCTGCAGAGGCAACCCGTTTTGGTGAACCACG
The DNA here is from genome assembly GCA_031762675.1 of Pachysandra terminalis. Classification (NCBI taxonomy): domain Eukaryota; kingdom Viridiplantae; phylum Streptophyta; class Magnoliopsida; order Buxales; family Buxaceae; genus Pachysandra; species Pachysandra terminalis. Next base: position 17,693,174 of record JAUPMG010000004.1, read on the forward strand.
TAAATCCTTGTGCGGCTCCATGACCAGGGTAGATTTATATAGCAATATCTGTTCTTTACATTTGTAAACTATGTGCTGTTTGAATCAATGTGTGATATGTTCAGGAATCATCAATCATTTAAGGATTGTATACTTACAAACAACTTACAGGGAAAGTCTACAACGAGATCGTGGGAAGTGCCTACTATGTGGCTCCAGAGGTGTTGAATCGGAACTATGGGAAGGAAATAGATGTCTGGAGTGCTGGAGTCATCTTATACATTCTTTTATCTGGGGTGCCTCCATTTTGGGGTGGTATGTACAATCTCTACTTATATTACAATTAGCTTCGCATTGAAGAAATCCATAGTTTTGCAAGGTGATATGTGAGCTACCCATTATTTAGATAGTAACGGTTGATCAACAATATAGTGATCCATATGGGCACATGCAAGCATTCAATTGATCACCCAAATGCATTTGTAGGGCTGTAAAGGAGCCGAGCCAAGCTTTGCCCAGCTCGGCTCTGGGGCATAAACCTAGAGCAAGGTTCATGCTCGGCTCAAGCTCGTTGAAAATTTTTGGGCTCAAGCTTGTTAAAATATTTTGGGCCCAAACTTGGCTCGCAAAAGCTCGGCTCGTAAAAAGCTCAACACAAATGCATTAATATTATAGTTGATGGTTATTATATTATATATAATATACTATATTAACATATGTGTTTATTATTAATATATAATATAAGATATAGAAATATGGATGTATAATCTCATATACAAACCGAGGCGAGCTTTAACTGAACCGAGCCTACCCAAACTCGGCTAAAGCTCGTTAAGATAACGAGCTTTTTTTCGGGCTCAATCTCGGCTCTTGGGCTTAATTATAAAGCTCAAGCTCGGTTCATAGGAGCCGAGCCCGAGCCCGAGCCATGTAATGTACCCACTTTGTAGTGTCACACCCATTGGCTAGCTTTGTCTACCTATTCTAAGATCATGTTTTTGAAGTCTTTTCAAGTATACCTTCTCTTAACTGGTTGATGCCTAGTTGAAAATTTTCACTTCAGAGAACGAGAAAGGAATATTTAATGCAATCATAGATGGTCACATCGACTTCAAAAGTGCACCATGGCCTTCTATATCTGATCATGCAAAGGATCTCATCAATAAAATGCTAACAAGGGACCCTAAGAAACGGATAACTGCTGACCAAGTCCTCGGCGAGTATATATGTTTTTTTAATTAAGTCACTAATAATTAGATATTCTATCGGACCATCAGTCTAAATGGCATTATGATGCATGAACCAGAACATCCATGGATGAAAGAAGATGGTGAAACGTCTGATAAACCCATTGATAGTGCTGTTTTGATTAGATTGAAACAATTCAGAGCGATGAACAAGCTGAAGAAACTGGCATTAAAGGTCAGTTCCACATTCCTTACTCTAATTATATTGTTTCACAGGTGCATTGCATAGTTTTGTTCAGCAAGATTCAGACAAACACTATTCAATACTCCTAGTTCAAATTATGAAATTTCAGGAATTGAATCTACCTCTTACAATGCAGATCCTTTATATGGAAATTAACATTATGGCCAAAACAACCCCCACGGGTTAGCTCAACTGGCAGGCTCTCTAGCTCAGGCACTGGAGGTCCCAGTTTCGAGTCCCCGAGCTTAACTGATATATGGTACTTGTGGGTGGGGTCATGTATCCGGGGTTTACCCTGTCCCCACTAAGTGGGGTTGGGGATTCCGCATCAAAAAAAAAAAAGAGGCCAAAATATGTCTCTGTTTGATGATCATATTTGTTCTTTCCTTTGTGTTTTCTATTTTCAAGAAATATGATTAATTACTAACAATTAATTAATTACTTGAATAGTTTGAAGTATTCAATTGTATGACTTTGTCTTTTAAATTGTTTCAAGGTAATAGCAGAAAATCTTTCAGATGAAGAAATTAAGGGTTTGCAACAAATGTTCAAAAACATGGACACCGATCAAAGTGGTACAATCACATATGAAGAGCTCAAGACAGGGTTATCTCGACTGGGATCCAAGCTTAAAGAATCCGAAATTAAGGAGTTGATGGATGCTGTAAGATATTCTGTAACTATTATTATATCTCATTGTTAATGTTTACTAGAAGGAATAGTATGAGTTATTATACATTTGATCTCCCTGCTGCTAGGCTGATGTTGACAGGAATGGGACTATCGATTACATCGAGTTTATCACGGCTACCATGCATCGACATAGACTAGATAAAGAAGAGAATTTGTCTAAAGCTTTCCAGTATTTTGACAAGGATGGAAGTGGGTCAGTACACTATTTCTTCCCTCAAATAGACCTTAACTTTTTAAAACAATGTCTAATAATAGAAATTCATGATTTGTCTGTTAAATATGATATATATCCTGTGTAACTCTTATGTGTGTGTGTGTGTATGTATATTATGTCAGTCTGATACTATTGCTGATTGGTGCTCACCCATAAAACCCAGGACCTGTAATTTTAATTTTTTTGGGGGGGTGACATGGAACCCCCGACCCACCCACAAGGACCATATATCAGATAAGCCCGGAGACTCGAACTTGGGACCTCCAGTTCTTGAGCTGGAGAGCCTGCCAGTTGAGCTAAACAATGTGGGTTAAGGACCTGTAAGTTGGTCATTCAAATTTCTGGGTGAACCAACCAATTGTGGGGTTGAGATGGTTTCTTCAGACTACCATTACAAGTTCAATTACTCAAAAAATTTGTTCTCATTTGCAAGTTTTGATTCTGGTGCTTACATAGAGAATTCACTTTAATCTTTCGTTAAATAATTAGGAAACAGCCAAGTTTCAAGTCACCAACAAGTTCTTGAATTTGGAGGGGCTTTGAGATTATAACCGAGAAACTGAGCCATAACCTAAATTGATTCACCCTTTTACGGATTAATTACTCCACATTGTTTCGGTTTTATTCCCTCCAGGTTTATCACAAGAGAAGAACTGAAACAAGCTATGTCCGAATACGGAATGGGGGACGAAGCCACGATCGATGAAGTCATCAATGATGTGGACACTGATAAAGTGAGTATTATCCCTTAATCTTTAAATCCTTTGTTAGTTTGATTTATTCATGTTCTTTTTTTCCAGTTGCTTGTTCAATAGGCTGTGTTGGATATTTGTTTACATGAATTGTATTGTAGGATGGTAAAATCAATTATGAGGAGTTTGTTGCTATGATGAAGAAGGGGACTCAACATTCTGATGGAAAACAAAGATGAAAGTTTCCTCCAGATTTCTTCAAATAAAAAAGCTCGATTCGATCTGAATTTTGCTGCATTTCTCTTGTGCTGTATCGAATAAAATTCATGCAGTGTGTACGATGATCTTTGGTGTATCCTTGGTCCTGCAGGCAATAAACAGTTTCTTTAAAATAACCCACACGAGTTAGCTCAACTGACAAGTTCTCCAGCTCAAGAACTGGAGGTCCTAGGTTCGAGTCCTTGGACTTACCTAATATATGATCCCTGTGGGTGGAGTCATGTATCCGGGGTTTACCCTATCCCCACTACGTGGGGTCGGGGATTAAGCGCACCCAAAAAAAACAACAACAAAACAAAACTAGTCACGATAGCATTTGCAGGTTTAATTATCGTTACTAATGCAATTAAATCTCGGCTAATTATTTTTCGAATACATACACAATACCTCCAAAAAGAAAATACCCTTTTATCAGGGAAGAAAGGCAACAACTTAACCTGAAAACCCATTTCCAAACATAGTTATTTGATCTTGATTTCGGATCTGATGTGCCTTGTTGTGGGGTTTTGATCTTTAGACGGGTGCCTTGAAATGCCAGTTCACAACCATAAGTCTCCTTCTTGGTTAAGCATGCAGAGATCAGTGTGAACTGTGAAGTACAGATTAGTAGCCATCTTGAATCTCAGACTGAATGGCAATTCTTTTGTCCGGGAATGAAGAATTATTGAAGATTTGTAAGAGGGCAATACTCGGATATACAAAAACTGGGGAAACCCATTAGACATAACTTCAGACTGCTTTTGAAGGTCTTGCCACAGGTGGGAGACAAACCGAGTTGAGGTTTCCGGGATATGGTGTCCAAAGGCCTAGTCCCCCTCTACTCTCCTTTAATCCAGTGCTATTGCTCCTAAACTCATCCAAAGACTTTACCCACTCTACAATAGAAGAATGCTCTCGAGTATGTGCGTGCAACACGAATAATGAGTTGTACTCACAGTTCGGAAACATGAAGAACTTGAACGATTCATCTAACCTGTACACAACATATCCGAAGCTCAGCTGATCTCTCGGTGTGAAGAGGTTGACCTCATTAAACCATAAGCAGCTAAACAAATTATTCAGGGCAGTGTGTTCCCGTATGATTACGGCTCCCTCTGGCACATCTGCAAAGTATCAATCATCCATTAAACATCATGAAATAACGCGCGCACGCACACACACACACATAAGCCACAGGTGATCTTCTAGTCCAAAAACTAATCCAAGCAGATGCTCATAACCATCTAAGTTATCAACTTTTGGCCCTTCGGATTTTCTGACCACCCAAATGAGATGGACGTAAACCATTTTTGTCACAGATGATCGCCTTGTAAATCCCATCTTTCACAGGACAGCAAAACCCTGGCTCTCACTGAACAATACTCTCAATGCATGAATACGATCTTTCATTTTTCAGTTCTGATACTAGCTTAAGAGCAAAACAAAGAAATAGAAAGAACCAAAATAAAGTGGAGAATTTTTCTTTTCGTACCGCTAAGCGTCTTTTTCTTTGAACTCCATGGTTCCATTCCCTCATACAGGTATATTTTCATATGGAGATCAATAAGAGGCCGGGCATACCGCTTCCTCCGTTTGATAGCATCGGCCTCCTCATAAATACTCTGATGATGCTTGTGGCGAGCAATCGCAAATGTGTGCTTCCCACGCCATAAGTATCTGCAAATAGCACAAAGGATACAATTTATATCAAAACGGTTCTCCAATAAGAGCAATTAAGTAGAGACGTGCACACACACAGATGTTGAAAGCATGATTTCGTTATTCATCAGTTAAATCATATTGTGGTTCGTGCACTCACATGTACCACAATTCCTTTGGTTTACCATTCTGAGAAAAGGAGAAAGGAAGAATAAAAGAATTGACCAAATAGATTCAAACAGGAACTTACCTTTCAAGAATAAGTAAAGGATCAACTATAAGCTCCATTTTCCCATCAATCCAGATGCTGTACTGTGCATGAGGAAACAGCCTATGGGTTAGAATCTTGGGAACCTTCCCGTTCCTTCTCGGTTCATCATAGGGTGGGTGACGAAGTAGCACTAGGCGCCAGATTCCCACCCACTTCCCCCCATTACCATCATCTCTGACAGTAACATTTTCCTTGATGAAGTTGAGGGACTTTTCATCCACCACCATGAGAAAGCAGAAGAGTTTCTTGGATCGGAGGCTTATATTTGAGGGTTGATGTGGTGTATCATACCCATCAAAAATGCCCGATGCAACCACAAACCTACATTTCTTGGCATATTTGATGTCCGAGGGGTCCATCTCTGCACCACCATTATGCATAAAACCACAATGTACCTGAAAACCACAGCACATGACTAATACTAAATGAAACCCATCCAAATTTACGACATAAACCAGAGAATCATTACATTATTAAGTTGATATTACACAATATTTATGATGAACGTCAGGTTCATCGTCTTTGATGAATCTCACCCCCATGATATAATAATTTCTGAATTCACTATTTCTTGGGTGAACTCAGAAACTTGAGATTTTAAATATTCTAAAAAAATCAATTTAGTTCCAAGTTACTTTGCCCCTACAGTCTCATATTTCAGTACCTGCTCCACAAAACTTACTGTCTTTACATACTTCTAAAAAGATTTTAAACCCCTAAAGAAGTGACAACTGACAACATCAAATAAATCCATTCCATTCCAAACTCTCTCAAAAACAAGATTATTCACCATGAGCTAGTACTGGAACCCAATGTGAATAGGTTCTGCTGAAGATTCGATCACATATTAGCATGTTTCATTAAGTTATGAGACAAGAAATAAAATTGTGAGAAGATACAATCTTCAGCATATTAAACTTAGCAAAACTGAATGTCACACGTTATCGATTACTCTGCAATTTTCAGGCAGCATACTGCATAAGAGCAAAATTTTCAAATTAAAACAGTATGGATTATCCATATATAATTTGATTTACCTTCATGGTTGAATTAAGTTTGAAACTCTTCTCCCTTTGCAACCAGCTTTGGTGGCCCCCAAATAATGGGGGTGATTGAGATGCACTATTTACAGGTTCATCCTCCAATATATATGATAAATTTTGAACAATCTTATCGGGGGTTCTTCTCTTTGGAATGACTACAGCATCAGGGTAATCCACAAGGGGAATTGGACACCCTAATTGCATCATCAGCACAATAACATCAGTGACCACTAATACAGAAAGTTAAACAATATAGTTCAGCGAAGTCACAATGATCTTACGGTGTTGAGGTTTTGGTACAAATCCTATCGTGTCTAACATGATAAATACCTTGCTGTCTTTGTTACAAATAGCTGCACAAGAACAAACATT
>JAUPMG010000004.1:17706557-17727561 GCA_031762675.1 Pachysandra terminalis
CTCCTTTTTTTATCATCTTGTTTGTTCTGCTCTTTTTGTCTTTGTCGAGGTTCTCACCTTGAGTCCCTGGCACTTCTTCTCTGTTCTTGCTGTTCTTATTTCGGTTATTAATATATATTGCTATTACTCATCAAAAAAAAAATGAATGCAATGTCGGCGAAACCTGGCGACATGTCGCCATTTGCCCCAAGGGTGACAAGAAATTTGGCTATAAATCGCTAGATTTTGTTTTTAGCCCCATGTCAAGCGACATGTTGGCGACTTGGGGGAAAATTTTTAAAATTTTTTTGATATTTCCCCCATGTCTCTCGATATGGGCGACATATGTTAGCGACGTGGGGGAAAATTTTCAAATTTTTTTGAACAAATTTGAATAAAGATTTTATGTTAGTATATATTAACTTTGAAATTGTTTAACGATTTTGCGGGGAAAAAAAAACATCTTGAAAAGAATTGAAATTGTGATTTAAAATTGGCCTGGTATGTATCTTATTTGCTTATTTTTATGTACATTTAGTTGTGAGATATGCAATGTATGAGGACATAGCTTAAGTAGATCATATTACATAAATTTTTACACAACTTGCACACAACACACCCACAACGAGTAGGTGAACCTCCCTCAAGTAATGTCCCTTGATAGCGTCGACATTTGTTTTTGTATTTTTTGATGTATTTAGACACTAATAAGGGTTGTTTAAAAATTGGGAGGGGGGAACGCATCAAAAACCCCACATTTCCCTAGATTTCCCCATCATTTCCCCTGTGGATATGGCACTTGATTTCTAGTTTTATATATCTTTTAATTTGACTAACATTCATTTTTAGTTTGGCTTAATTGCATATAGCATCTTTTTACAGATTACAGACCCGACAGCCTGTAAGTTAACCCCTCAAGCAATGACTTTAATGTGTAGGCATTTTTTGTATTTTTTTGATGTATTTAGATGCATTTAGGCCTTAATTAGACATGTTTAAAGTTTGGGGAAAAAAACCCATCAAAAACCCATGGTTTCCCCACATTTCCCCTTGGTTTCCCCCATGTCGACACGTCCCCAGAGCCACTTGGCGACATGCCAGGAGACATCAACATGGCAAACCTTGGCTAAGAGCAATCACAGTCCATATTAGTGAACTTCACAGAAATTCAACATTCTTTATGTATCTCATTAAGTATCAGGTTACAAGTAACAAAGAGGAAAATGAATTAATAATTTCATAAGTTGCACAATACAAAATGCATAACGTAATCCATTTAGCACTTTTATAGGACAACCTCACACCAAATGTAATAGCAAAATAAATAAATGTAACTTGCAAGCAGGTCCTTCAACAAAAGCATTCTCAATGATATATGTTGAGAGGAAAGAGCCATACAATATGGCCTTCCTTTCCAAGGATAATTTCTTTATCTCCTTTATGCTTCTTCGGTGGCGCTAAAAACTAGGGGTGTCAATTGGTTCGGTCTAAATCGAAAATTGAACAAATCCAACCGAATTAGTTCAGTTCGGTTTTCGGTTTGAAAACAAAAAACCGAATTCGTTCAGTTCGGTTTTCGGTCAAGCTTCGATTAAACCGAACCAAACCAAAAATCAAACCGAACTAAAATAAATATCCCTTTACCGAACCAAACTAGACCTATATACCTCTATATATGTATTTGTATATGTATATGTTTCTAGATATGTATACACACACACACACACACACACACACACACACATATATGTGTGTGTGTGTGTGTGTGTGTGTATTTATTATATAAAATAACATTAATTTTATCAAATCAAACCAAGAAAACCAAATTTTTGGTTTGGTTTGGTTTTCGGTTTTGATAACTTAATTCGGTTTGGTTTTCGGTTGGTTCAGTTTTCGATTTGGTTCAGTAAATCTCGGTTTGGTTTTGGTTTGGCCACTAAACCGACCGAATTACACCCCTACTAAAAACAAGACCAAGGAATAGATTGATATAAAGCAGTAGAGTGAAGAAGAATAATTATAAGATGAAAATAAAAAGATGCTTGAATTAAAAAATAAAAAATAATAATGGTCACTAAACCATTCATTTATGTCCATAATCAATTTTATCAATTAGATATAAAATTATCATGTAAATGTCTTGACAACCAACTATCCAGAGTTAAGAACTTTTATTGATTATTAATGTATGTCCATAAGCAATTTTATCAATTCAAGAAAATATATCATGTTAATGTTTTTACTAGCAACTATCCGTTGTCGAGAAATTCTATTGATTATTATAAACTATAACAGATACGAACGTTATAAAAACTATCAAAAGAGTGAGTTCGTGATAGTAGAAAAGTGTCGAAACATACCTGAAAAAAAAATTATTGACGATTGGCAAGACCAAACGTGGAATAATAACACAATAAGAATAAGTAACATCCACAAGATGCCTGCTACAAGAACCAAACGTATAAAACCCGTCTTCCAAATAAGCTTTGCTGGATAATCTTGTGACATCTTCCCAGGAGAAAGAAAAAAATCTTCATGGTCTTCACCCACAACAGAGCTCAATTAGATTACTGGACCCCACATAAGGATCAAACCCATTTGATCTACAGAAGAAAAATCAAGATCCAAATAAGAGAAAAAAGGCAACTTTTTTCATACCTTTGGTTTGCTGACTTTGATTACTCCGGTCACCTCTACGGTTTACCCGTAAAGAGACAGACCGTTGAAATTCAGTCTCCATAATTACTATCTTGAACTTCTCATCGTCCAGCAAACATAAACTAATTCTGCAAATCAAAATCAATAACATTCAAACCGAAATAAGCTAATCAGTAACTACAAATCATAAAACCTAACCACATTGTAACATTTCGGTTTGTTTCGTCAATTTGCTTATGAGATGTTCTTGATTCAATCTAACTGCTACAAACTAATCACAGAAAAATTTGTTCAATGGAATTACTCTCTAAGAACACACAGATCTCGGAACCTTATCGCTTATTCGATTATCAATCAAAATTTAATCACCGCCAACAACATATTATACAAAAAGAACAAAAAATAAATTGGATAGAATAAAACATAGTAACAAAAAGCAAAGAAAGCGGAAAATTTGTGAGAATCAAATGAAAATATGAATTACCAAGATCTAGAAAGATCATGAAATCAAATATCCATGTCCCATTACAGAGGAAGAATAAAAAAGGAAGATTGCAGTATATTCAAAAATCTATATAAATCTAGATCCAGTCGTTAATGTGCTTGAAGGGAAAAACACAATCAAACGAAGATGCATCGTTGTCAAATTAAAGAAGGAATAATGAAGAGAAGCTTACATCTTGAAGAAAGTCTTGGTTTCTTGAAGTGGATCTCAGTCATCACCGGACGAAGAAGGTGATCTTTCCTTCACTTTCTCGCCCTAAGGAGACGAAAGTATCGGTCGGTTTGGTTCGGTTTAGTGACAGACCAAAACCAAACCAAATTAAAAATAACCAAACCGATGTGGAAACCGAACTTCAAAACCGAAACCAAACCAGTTCTTTTTTACTAAACCTAAACCGAACCGAAAAACTGAATTTAAAATTTCGGTTCGATTTGACATAAAATCAACGGTAAATTCCACAAACCTCCCTTGAGGTTTCGTATAATAGCCATTTACCTCCCCAATCGTTTTCAAAAAGACAAATACATCCTCTCTACTATCACCATTCGGATATGGACCTCCCTACACTAACATAACTTAACGGAAATCATCAATTTTTACATGTTCTATACTATTTTACCCTTGTATTTAAATCTAAAACACCACCATCACCTCACCTCCCAACCATCCTCACCCACCACCACCACTATCACCCCACCACCACCAGCATGGTGGTGGTGGTGTGGTAGGCTGGTAGTGGTGGGGTGATAGGTTTAAATACAAGGGTAAAATAATCTAAAATATGTAAAAATTGATAATTTCCATTAGTGCCGTTAGTGTAGGGGAGGTCCATGTCCAAATGGTAATAGTAAAAGGGATGTATTTGCCCTTTTGAAAATAATAGAGGAGGTATATGGGTATTATACCAAACCTCAGGGAGGCTTATGGAATTTACCCTAAAAGCACTTCAAAAGATCATAATATAACAAGTTTTCCGTACAACTAGCTCCATTTCTCAGCCGAAGAAAAAAAAATTGAAAATAAATCTTTAAAAAAATATATATTAAAAATAAGTTATTTACTTGTGAGATTTGAAATGTGCGAATCCTTTGGGGATTGGTTTGAGAACAAAATTAAAGATTTTAGAGGTTTTATAGGGGACTTGGGGTTTCGGCCAGAGAGTATTGGAGAAATTCAATTGGGAGAATAGAGAGAAGAAGAAATGGGTTTACTTCCTTAGGCTGCGTTTCTCCCGGCTTCTATAAGTACTTATTGCAGCTTATAGCTTATAAAAGCACTTTTTAAAATTAAATATGTGTTTGGTAGCGCTTGTGGGTAAGTGTTTACCCATAAGCACTAGAGGAAGGCTACCAATAAGAAAAAGCTGTTGAGAGTAGCTTTTCTAAAGCTCTTATAAGCTAAGCTTTTTCACAACCTTAGTAATATTTTTAAAATACCTACAGTACTCCTAAACTTTCACAAGCACTTAAATAAATGTTATTTCTAAACTTTAATAATATTTTTATAATACCTATTTTACCCCTAAACTTTCATAAGCGCTTAAATAAATGTATTTACCAAATGCTATTTTCTTAAAATAAGCAGTTTATTGTTGTGGACAAGTGCTCCAATTGAGCAACTTATTCAACGAGTGCTTATCCATAAGCACAAGTCGGGCCAAACGCAGTCTTAGTTCTGTTACGATCCCATATGTTAAAGTATTTAACTAAACAAGTTTTCATCAATTATGGGGCTTTTAGAACAACGGTTAAGCACGTAACAAATGGTATTAGAGCAGGCCCCACATCACGGGTTTGAGTTATGGACGGAGCTACTTATAGGCTGGATTAAAATGCCTTAATATTATGTATGGGCATGGTGTTAAGTCATTGAATACTGATAAATGAGTGGAGCTGCCAATAAAAAGGGCTAGCGGCGGGTCAGTGTCAATAGAGTGGTCGTTGTAGATGTCGGCTATAGAAACGTGGTAGAATGTCACGATCCTATATGTTAAATGTTTTAATCAAATGAGTTTCCTTTAGTCTTGGGTTTTTAGAACAATGGTTAAGCACATAGCAAGGTCCCAGCTGAGATGGTTCTCTTGATTTCTTCTTCAGGTTTTTTCTTTCTATGGGTTTCAGTTGAGAGAAACGAGTCCGAGAGAAAGAAGAATGATTTCTCTGTCGTCTCTCTTTTCTCTTAAGCTATTTTTAAAATAAAAATAAAAATATATTTAACTATCGTTTAATGTTTTACTGTGGACCAATCAAGGTTTAGCTTAGTTTTATATTATATATATTCGGTTTAATCTGTTCGGTTTTGAGTGTAGATAATTTTGATTTAATTCGGTTTGTTTTCGGTTCAGTTCGTTTTGATTTTTGGTTTGATTAGGTTTAACAAAGGCCTTAACCGTAAATCGAACCGAACAAATTTATATTTTTGATTTTCAAACCATAACCGAACCAAATTTGAAAAAAAACCAACCGAAATCGAATTTTTTCAGTTTGGTTCAATCGGTTTTCGGCTAAAACCGAACCAATTGACACCACTAGTTGATAGGTGTGTCAGGAATGTTAGGCTTGTGTCTGGTTTTAACTGAAAGAAAAATATAAGGTTTACTGATTTTCATGTAGTAATTGTTACTGTTTTATTTTACAAGAAGAACCTTAGACGATTTGTGAATCCAGAAATGGTCAGCTTAAGACGGTGAAAGAGAAATAAATCCATTGGAGAGGGCATTTTCGTACTTGGCCACAGCATACTAAAATCCCCAAATCGGCGAGGACGACGTTGAAGCAGGTTTGATTCCATCTATACATTTCCTGTTTTGATTTCGTTGATCTTTGTCTTGCTCTGTTCTTGAGGTGTTTAGGGTTTGGAAGGAAAAACAGATGATGATGATAACAATGGAGTCAGAGGTTCTTGAATCAAACATTCTATTGCCTACCCATCCGAGTTTCAAGAGGGTACAAATGTGAGAGAAGTATCCGAAAGGGCAAGCGAGAGGCAGGCACTGGAAACATCTCAAGCAGATCCTTCAAGCTGAGAACTACCACACTTACCCTGCCGATGAACCTAATTGTGAGTAGTATGCTTCTCTCTGAATCAGTCTCATCTTGGAGTTTTCATTATTTAATTTAACGTTTCTTTGGAATTAGAGAGATCGTTATTATTATCTTTGGATCCTCGAGCAAACCCTATGTTTGTTCTGCGCACAAAATTAGCGAATTAACTGTGCTTTTGGTGTTGGTCTTTTTATCTGCTAATTTTAGTTTACGATATCTTTCTGTTGCATTGCAATGCCTTTTCCATTGAGATGAGTTTGAGAATTAAAAGTATATTTTGTAGTGTGCATTATAGTAAGAAACAAAAATTAAGATTGATAATAGTACTTACATGCTTTAGTATTGATGATGATGCAATCTTAACGAAGGACAATTCTTATAACAAGATATGATTTGTAGCTTCAGATCATTCATAGGCAGTACAATTACCTCATCCATTAAATTACACGTGTGAACTCCAAACAGCGTCCGCATATTATCCAGATCTAATGATCTTTTGATCTGATCAAATCTTTAATGTTTTTATCTTACAAGAGTTACTTCTTCACTAAGTCGTCTCTTCAGAAGATAGAATTTTTTTTTTTCAGCAGACTAACCATAACAAGATATGATTTGTAGCTTCATATCATTCATAAGCAATACAACTGCCTCATCCATTAATTTACACGTGTGAACTTCAAACGGCGTCCACCACATTATTTAGATCTAATGATCTCTTGATCTGATCAAATCTTTATTTTCTTATCTTGCAAGAGTTACTTCTTCACCAAGTCACCTCTTCAGACGATAAAACAATTATTTTTCAGCAGGCTATTCACCACAAGCTGATCAATTCGTCAAGCTATCAATTCATCATTGCTTTAGTCCCCCACAAAAGACTTGATCATGGGTTGTCCCCTTTTAAAGGACTTGGCTATGGGTTTGTCACCCTCAAAAAACTTGATGAAAATGAATCTTTTAACTTTGAAGGAATCAATACAGTTTATCTAGAAGGAAACACTCTAAGATAATACACAGACTCTGTAAGACCCATTACTGCACTTTATTTAAGGGTAAGTTCGCAGAAAAACACATTCACTTCTGATTTCTCTGAGTTCATTTCAAGGTCACTCGGGTTGGTTACTTAATCTAGAACCTCGAGGGGTTTTATGACAACTATTCCTTACGAGGATAATATCTATGAAAACGGATTACTTGGGAGATCTTAGATCTAAGATCTCTAGATGAGTAACTCAACTATATTGGTCCCTTGTAAGATGTACGTAGTTGCTTTGGTTTCCTTCGAAGGTATATAGATTAAGGTAAAATTACAAAGGGATGCCCCAAAAAAATTTGTTGGACATCCCGTTGTCTAAAAGAGTCAAAATGGCTAAGAGCTGCCTTCTTTGACAACTTCTGTAAAGAATAAAAAAAAAAGGATTAAAAGGTTAGATAAAAAAGACAAGGAGGCATCTTTGGTGTGGTGGTGGTGGGGTGGTGGTTGTGAGTTTTAGGTTAAAGGATAAGGGGTACAATTGTCTTTTTATCAAAACTTTTAATCTTTTTTTTATTCTTTAACAGAAATGGTCAAAGGAGGCATCTCTTGGCCATTTTGACTCTTTTAGGCAGCGGGATGTCCAACAAATTTTTTTGGGGCATCCCTTTGTAATTTTCCCATAGATTAATATACCAAAAGGAGTTCTTTCGAAAGAGAACAATGGTTTGAAGCATGTATGTTGTAGACTTCGAAGGACTCCTTTATTTAAATATTACTTCATTAAATCCGCAACAGGGATTCTTACATAATGGCAAAACCTCAGTTATTTATATATTTTACCGATGGGGGAATTTGCCTTATTAGGAATGGCGGGGATAAGAATGGCTATATTGCATTGGGTATACATGTCATGCATGTTTTACGTGGCATTGATTCATGGTTCTTTGAATCCTAAAACAACCCCATTTATTTAAAAATTACCGCATTAAATCCTCAACAGAGATTCTTACATGATGGAAAACCTCAGTAATTTATATATATTTATATATTTTAGTAAAGGGGGAATTTGCCTTATTAGGAATGGCGGGAATAAAAATGGTATGTTGCTTTGGATATGCATGTCATGCATGTTCCACGTGGCATTGATTCATGGTTCTTTGAACCCTACAGCAACCCATTACAAAGCAGGTTCATTTATAATCAAGTGAGTCATCATGGAATTCCTTCTGGATATTGCATTTGCGCGTTGATTACGCATAAACAATGGATATGCTCACTAGACGGAGATATTTCCAAACAGCTCGCTGGACATGGTTTTGGCTGGTTGGCCTGGCTTGTAAGTAGTCTGAATGAGTCTAGAAAGCAGAATGAAGTAAAAAAGCTTTATAGAGAAGTAGATGCTTATCCATGTAGTTTTAATTGAGATTGATTTTCAGGTTCATGACCGAAGAATACATTACTAAACGTCATTTTTTTTCTTTTCCTTCCTCGGGCCCCAAAAATTATTGGGTTTGATGCTTAGGAACCTGGTTCCAAATTGTTGAAGAATGTCTTGCTTTTGGATAGGATTGGGATTTTTCATTGGATGGAGCCATTGACAAGATCAAGTATGTCAACAACCAACTGGAACAAATGATTTTCACAAAATATCCCGAATTCTCAAAGTGCATCTCTAGCTACCATTAAAACATAAAGTATTGTCTCCCTCTGAGTTCCGGAGCACTTTATCCAAGCTCGATGAGATGATACTGGTAATGCAGAAATTATTACAATTGATAAACTTAAATATCAAAATGAATACAATAAGAATTCACCAATACAATTGCACCACAAAGATATAGTCCAAAAAGACATCTTAAGATAGTCTAAACTATCGTGTAACTGTTCTATCAAGAGTTTTCTTCTTGTATATTACCTGCAATGAAACAAAGAGGAAGAAAATGAGGTATTAAGTATGCAAACAAGAGTGCACACTACAGAGCAAGGGGGCCTTAATACAATGCTCAAGGGACAAGAGTCTTTCTTTCTGTTTCTCAAGGAATCACGTGATATATTCACTTTTATATCCGTGTCATCTAAATTTGGCATCCTTGAAATCAATAATTAACCTTCAGTTGTTCGTATTGGTTATTAATAAAATCACATAAATAGAATTCATGTTGTCACTTCTTACCATGTGCAGAAATTTCGTCAAGTGGTAACCTGAAGAGATTTAGTGAGATTGAAATAGAGCTACCAACATATGCAGTGTCTGTAAATAATAAGGATTTTGATGACAGTTTAGTCTCCAAAGATCAAGAAAAAAAAAGCTTCAGCAGCTTCGATATTTTTAAGGAATGATCATAATAATAGTTATAGTCCAAATCGTATATACACTAACAGATATTGAACAAAAGAACTTCACACTATGGTCCTACAGGATCATAATTCTTACTCTACATTTATATATTAAATTTTCTCCAACTATGACTAAGCTTTTAATTATTCATTTCCATCAATGTAAGAACCATAGTGTGAGGACATTATAAGCTTAGTAATAGTAGGGGAAAACTTAATATATAAATGTGGAGTAGTAATTATGATCTTGTATGAATTATAGTGTGAGATTTTTTTGTTCAACATCTGTTAGTGTATAAACGATTAGGACTATAAATATTATTATGATCATTCCTTGAAGAATGTTGAAGCTGCTAAAATTTTTTTTTCGTGTTCATTAGCGACTAAACTGTCCTCAAAATCTCAATTAATTATAGAAAATACAGGTGTTGGTAGCTCTATTTCAACCTCACTAATCTCTTCATTTCGCCTCTTTTTGAACATGGTAACAGGTGACAACATGTATTTATGTGATATTGTTAATAATCATTATAAACTGAAGGTTAATTATTTTTTAAGGAATAACCAGCAGATATATAAATAGGTGAAAAAGAAAAATACAAGGATGCTGATGGTGCCGACGCTCAAGTTGGGCGTCAAACACGAACCAACAATAGAAAGAAAAATCAGCATATACAAAAAGGATAAAAACAAGAACAAAAACCATCAAGTCTAATTTAACATCTCATCCAAAGGTACTCCCAAAAACATATCTCCCCTGCTAACTCCACCTCTGGCTAACCGATCTGCCATCTCATTACTAGACCTAGGGATATGAACAAATGAAGCCTGAATCAGATCGCCCAGGTGCCTAGCAGCCCACACCAAATGCATGAAACGCCAAGGACAAGACATTGGACCAGACGTCCAAGAAACCACCAAGGCAGAATCACCCTCTACGACCACCTTCTGAAAACCTACCTGAACACCCGTAGACCCATAAGAAGAGCTAATAACTCGGCCTTGAAGGTTAATTATTGATTTGACAGCTGTTAAATTCTGATGGAAATGTCTTTTTCTGAAGGGAGACGAATCAGATTCTCAGAGTAGCCGTTTGCAAAGAAGAGAACCAATTAAAGCAAAGGAATCAGAAAAGCAGTTAACTACAAAACAATTCCAACAAGTTTCTGTTGGCCCATGAATGATATAGCTTGTTGGCTTGTAAGTAGTCTGAATGTGCTAGAAACCATAATGAAATAAAAGTTTTATAGAGAAGCAGATGCTTAGCCATGCAGTTTGAATTGAGACTGATGTTCAGGTTTAGGACATGAGAATACGTTACTAGACGGCACCTTTTTTTCTTTTTCTTCCTATGGGCACATTGGGTCTGATGCTTAGGAACCTATCTCCAGATTGTTGAAGGGTGCCTTGCTTTTGGATGGGGTTAGGATCTGTCATTGGATGGGGTCCATTGACGAGATTAAGTATGTCAATGACCAGCTAGAACAAATGATTTTCGCCTTTTGATACTACTAATGTCTTTTGGATGGTTGGAAGAAATTAAAAAGCTTTTAAGTGAATGCTCCAAAGTAATTATGCAGCTTGAGAAAATGATCTTTGCTGTTTGATGTTAGTACCGTCTTCTGGATGGCTGGAAGTTATTTAACAACTAAGTGGAAGTTTTAAAGTAATTATGCAAATCTGATGGTTTAACAGTCATCTACTTGCACTGATTTTTATAGGTCATGTAGATTTTTTCAGAAGTGGAGTTCATTAGGCATTATGTTATATCATTACTATTAGGCATGCTGTTGTATCATTACTTTTGTTAGGTTAAATTTCTTAAATCTCTGTGTAGTTTCATATAGTACTTAGACAGATCGCTCACCCATTTCAAATGACAAAGCCCTTCCTTTTAATTGAGACATTTGACACTGACCCCTCTTAACACTAATTCTTAGCCATAGAAATTATTTGTTGGTATATTTTAAGATTGTTTATCCTGTACCTAAAGTTAATATACCCAGAAATAAATATCAAATGAAAAGCTTGATTAATAATTAAACTAAAACTTATTTATATTAGGATGCAACTAATTGGAAAAAACGATCATGTCATATATGAAAAAACAGTTGTAATGGGGAATTAATATAACTCGATGTTAATATCGATCAAAAGAAATATAACTCAATGTTACTAGTAGTAGTGGGGTCAATTAGTTCGATCAAAGTCAAAAATCGAAAGAACCAAAATGAAAAATCAGTCTGGTTCATTTTTTTTTTTTCATTCGGTTTAGTCATGGTTTTAAAAACGAAAATGGAATTACGTCACTTTGGTTTTACGATTAAGGTTTCAGTTATAGAAAATAGGGTGATTTTATTAAACTGAATAAAAGCAAACTGAACTTAGAAATTCCACTGCTCTTCTTTCGTTTTTTTTTTAGTTCGATTTAGGTTGAAACGAGCTTAATTAAATTGAATTACAGTTTTATATCTCGATTTATATTTTGTTTAGTTCGATTTTTCATTTAATTCACTGAATTTGATTTGGTCTTGATTTGATTGCTAAAGCGAACGGATCAAATTACACCCTGATTATTAGCATCATTTTGGAAATAAGGCTAAAGCACGGTAGGCATTGTACTGAATCTTGGCATTGTATTAAATCTTAGGGGAGGTCTATGAAATTTATTATTATTATTATTGTTATTACTACTACTACCTGAAGTATTTCTTCAAATTCTAGGGTCTGGTACTCTGGTCTTAGAAACCCATATCGTCATCAGCATTTTTGACACGTCTTATTGTTGTAAAAGAGTCAGGATCCATAAACTAATGGATACTATTAAGGAGATCAGGTTTCCAGAACTTAGCTTAATCTAATGTCTTTAGTTATTTGATTTTATCACATCTTTTTGAATGATGGATTAGATCCTGTACTAAAAGTCTGTCATAAGGATCCTTCTATATGGTCCTTTACATAAAGTATGTAATGGGGATCCTTTTAAGTTGGCCTGTTCGGATACCTATCACATGTCAAGTTATTTAAGCTTAAAGGACCCTTATATGTTTTGTTTAATCCCAAATCCTAGTTGTTGTTCTTGTTAGTATTATTATTTTTATTTTTACTACTACTGGTCAATATGCAAATGAAAATATTAGCAAAAGGGCTAATAGATAAGTTTATAATAAAAGATAAGTTTAAGATTCTAATTAGTTATATAAAATAAACATTTCAAGAATCTAAACGTAATTAATTGATTTCAGGCAATGAGGATCTTCTTTTATTAAATAGATTCTTGTAAAGTAATAAAAAATTAAATAATTTACCTTCTCAATGGTATTATAAAACTAATTTCAAGATAATACAAAATGAATTAGTTTTCTACCATCTAAAAGAATATAGTAATATCAAATTACAAAACTCATTTGATAATAAGTATATTTTAATGTAAGCTAATTCTTCTTTAAAGAGCTTGCTTTACAGACGGAACCTGGAAAGTAGCAATCGTAACTGCACTCCCGGTTTAGTCTTTCTGATCCCCTCCTAGATCGAACAATGCAACAGCAATTGCCCTTATTCCGAAAAAGGAATCTCTAGTCACCTTTTCAGATTTCAGGCACCAATAGTCAATCTCAGAAAAGTGTTCTACAAGAAATTGTCTTCAGCCATAGTGCATCCCAAAAAAAGTAAAATGAATACATGATAAGCCAAACCACTAACTCCTATCCAGATACAGTTGCGGTGTGACTTGATGTTGTCATCATTATCACAATAAGAGTGTAGCCAAAGAAGCAGGTCCTCAAGAAATTACGAATAAAAATCACAGAAGAATAGGTGTTAAGTCATTAACCAGTCACCTATAAGAAGAACACAGTTGACCCCAACACAAAGAAAATGTCTCTTACATACCTCTCCGAGTCTTCGTAGGTTTTTCTCTCCTTCCTTCTCTGCAGCTTCCTTCACTAGTTTATCCCCCTCTTCTTCTTTTCTTCAATATATATGGTTTATAAATCCCCACAAGTAAAGAAGTAAAACCATGTTTTTCTTGATTCAAAGAACTAGAGAGTAATTAATCACCTAAAAAGGATACTTTTCCGTTAGATAACATGTACATGATTTGTTATCCATCACACTCAAATGTGTTGGAGTTATAAGTTGTCTAAATTCCTTAAAACATTTAACTTTTCAATGGAGTATATGTGACGCAGATACTAAGATAAGGGATACACAAACTACATGCTCAATGAATGACCAAAGGGTTGTATATGGGTTTAGAAAAGCTTATTTGATGTTTCCGAATCTTTTATTGTTATAAAAAAATTTCAATGAGGAGAATCACAAAATATCCCAAATTCTCGAAGTGCAATTCTAGATTCCATTAAAACACAATGGCATCGCGACGTGTGTGCTTAAAACCCTTAGTATCATCTCATATATATATGTGTGCATGTGCGGTGGATGGGTGGGTGAGTGTGGGTGTGTACGGGCAGTCACAGATAATCAGCCCTCGAGATTGACCTGCTTGATTCTTAACAGAACCATCTGAAGTAAGAACAGAAGTGTGGCTTGTAGTATCTTCCCTATTGTGGCCAACAACTGTAGTATCCCAGTGTCGGAGAGTAATTTGGCCATGTGTGTGTGTGTGCACCATATCCAACCACTAGGCAGTCACAGATAATCAACCCTCCAGATTGACCTACTTGATCATTAACAGAACCACCTGAAGTAAGAGCGGAAGTGTGGCTTGTAGCCTGTAGGAGGGTTCCACCGAACCCAACTCTCTACCCTATTGTGGCCAACAAATGTAGTATAACAGTGTCAAAGAGTAATTTGGCCATGAGAGTTTGCAACATGTTCCACAGATTTTCTGTCGCCAACACGTCAGCTGTGTTAAGTGTTATGGTATATTCCCTGCTGAATGGTTGCTATACTGTTGAACTTTCTGGCGACTTATGTGTATTCAGTTGAAAATTATTATTTTTCAAATCATTTGGTGTTGTACATCAGATCAGAGGTTTACATATTTTCTATGCAATGTAGAAAAGTGAAATCAAATTTGTAGAATCATTTGTATTCGCATTTTTCCCCTGATCACTGGTGATGATTCAGTTAGTTAACACCAAGGATTCGGGTCACCTTTATGTGTGCCACATATGCCCTTGAAAACAAAAAAACTGGTTTCCAATGCTGATGCATCACTCCTCAATGTGAACTTGTGAAGCCCCCTCTCCCCGTTCCTTTTTTTTACTCATGTGACATTTTCCCCTCTTTTTAGAAAGAGGAAAAACATAGGAATTAGAGGTTGCCGATCTGCTTCTCTCCTAGGGCTAAGACTCGGCCATTACTTTTTAAATTGCACATCGACTATACTTTTCTTTCTTTTCAAGAAAGAAAAGTAACTTGAAGTCGTGTTCTTTAATTGCACATCCACTTTACCAGTGTTCTATCAAAATCCCAGACATGACCTCCCTGCCACCCACCTTTTCAGTTTGGATATTCAGAGGCAAAAAAAATAAAACCATTGAGATATTTGTTCAATCTCTAGGATTTGGATCAGTAGGAACTTCTGTACATAAGAATGTCAAAAGGTCTGCTTAAAGTAATAAATTCCTTGCACAACATCTGACTCTGCGTCAAGAAGGGTATCAGACTCACAATCCAATGTCAGAGGGCAATGAACTCCATATAGCTCACAAAACTTGCTGAGAAGGTAACAATACGTTCTTACAAGTTATATGATAATGTAGGAATATTTGTGAATTACATATATACATGTGTGTATGTGTGTATACAGGCACAAATAAAGTTCCACTGACTATTTAAGTAACCAGATAATAATTTGTGGAGAAAATAAGAAGGATAACTTACACTTGCTTGACCAATGTTGGGCAAACAATTCTGTCTGACAATCATGGTTAGTGTGGCTCCAATTCAAACAACCTAAGAATCAAATGGAGAAACTTGATTAGTTGCAGGAGTGTGCAGTAGTTCTTGGCAATTTGGTTGTCCCATCACACATCTGACAGGCAATTCCTGTGTTAGAAACCTTTTTAGTTGAACTTAAAAGTTGATGTTATGCATTCGTTACAATAATGGGGATTACTTTTAGCAATAGCTCAATTGGCTGGCTCTCCAGCTCAGGAACTGGAGGTCCCAGGTTCGAGTCCGCGGGCTTACCTGATATATGGTCCTTGTTGGTGGGGTCATGTATCCGGGGTTTACCCTGTCCCCACTAAGTGTGGTCAAGGGGGTTCCACGTCACACCAAAAAAAAAAAAAATGAGGCAGCAGTGTTAATTTTTCTATTTTTGGTTCGTAATATGAAACTTTAATACATTTTTTCTTTTTCTTCGAGACTTTAAGGCTGCTATTTTTTTTTTTTCGAGAATCAACTTCAAGTCCACAAGATAATTTTTTCACCCCGTCGGTTCACCTTGTTTCTCGGATGTTAATATTGAATCACCACCCTCCATGTATCCATCCAAGAAATTTTGCGATATAACAGGGTTTGAGGTATGTGGCTCCCTCTTCTATGATTTGAAATATGTATATATTTGCTATTTGATCCATTAGCAATAGATTTATGTAACAGTGCGATATAAAAAGCTTGTCTAATTTTTGAGAAGTAAGTAGATAGATCTAAGAGTGCCATGCAGGCTAGTCTTCTCAATCAATGAAATTACTATGTAATCAAATGGCACGTTACTGTAGAATCAAGTCATAAGAGATTTAGCAAAAGTTTAATGTTGTATATCAACCTGGTGCAAGCTACTTTTTTTATCCGGGTCTGGAAGTGGCAATGAACAAAAAATATTGCAAATACAAAACATCACTGGCGAAGTTGCACATAAGAGATTTAGCAAAAGTTTAATGTTGTATATCAACCTGGTGCAAACTACTTCTTTTATCCGGGTCTGGAAGTGGCAATGAACAAAAAAATATTGCAAATACAAAACATCACTGGCGAAGTTGCACATTACCATAAAGTGCTATTACAGAGATGAACATTATTTCTATAATGTTTGCCAAAATATAGAAAGCAAAAACACCAATCTGATTGTTTTTTATGTTTTTATCAGCACTCTAGTTGGGTGAGTGTAAGGGATTCTTCCAAGACAAAAAATAAAAATAAAAAGAAATTGCATTGTATATCTTTGTTTTTTTATTACATGAGTATTGTGTTTCAATTTTCCGTTCTTCAACATGCAGGCACCGTTTGTTGATCCAAGAACAAACCTCCGTTATGCGAACACTGATGTCTTCAAACGTTTAAGATTATTTCCTAACGAGGTATCTGTCTCTCAGAAATGCAGCGGTCGCTTTGAAGTAGCTTTTTAAGTGCTTTGAGTGGCCTTTAAAAAAAGATGGCTGTAGTGTCTCATCTTGTATTTTGATTCTGAAATGGGTTACTCTCAAGCACGAGTGTTTAATAAAGTCCTCATTTGGACCAAAAAAAAAATATTAAGAAATTTGTTTATATCCGGATAGGTATTTGTGACATATATGGATGACTACCATAAAACAAATATATCCTGATTTAAATGATGTTTGAGTACATAACAAATACTCGGCACAGGATGTCAGTGACATATATGCATGACTGGTGGGACTCGGACGCTGATCCTCTGTCATGAACCCGTGATACGTCAAATACATCGGAAGAAAAAAATTACCAATAATAATTTTTCCCTTGTAAAGTACAACACTGAAGGGAAAAATTATCATTTCACCATCAGGTATATTTGACATATCCCCCGTGATATGTCAAATACACCTGAGGGCAAAATAATTATTTTACCCTCATAAAATACAACATCCAAGGAAAAAATTACCATTTCACCTTCGGATGTATTTGACATATCACGCCCTAGGATGTATTTGACATAGCACGCTGGAAATCACTCGGGTTCACAACTGAAGATCCACACTTGTGGGACTCACACCATAAAACAAACATGTCCTGGTTTAAATGATGTCAGTACAGAACAATTATTTTCTGACATAAACAAGTAATAAAAAATACTCCGTTTAAGATGGACGCCGGTGGAGGGTTACGTGATAGATTGATATGTAGCAAAAAATAACTGGGTGGGGTATCAGGCATAGAATTTTGCTTTCCGAAAAGTGCTCTTTAGCAATGCAGCCACCGACAGCCTGCCTGAAACTTCCCAAAAGAATCTTTCAAGAAACCATTTAAAGCAAAATGTGGGAGCAAACAGTTATAACGATGCAACATCGCCCTATGGTGATAGGTGCTAAACCACTGGTCGATGAAGCACCAAGTGGGCACCTGCACCGGAGTTCACAGCAATATGGTATGAATTACATCCACATGGGCTTAAGCAGTAACAACATTTCAAAAAATTAAGCATAAAGGGTAGATAGATACTCGACTATAAACCAGATAAAGAGACAGCAGAACATGTAGTGCTGTTGTCCTTTTTCACTAAAATACTCTTTAATTTTTACAGTTAGGCATCGGTTATCAGCAATTTATCTCAACACATCTTTGAACAATCATGAGTGATGAAGATTAACTTCTGATACCAATTTTTATTCAGGTGGTGATCGGGCTGATGATTTCCAACATGAATGCTAGTTAGCAAGAGCTGCACTTCATCAAAATTGAAGGCATGAATGCACCTGAGACGTAAAAGATCACTTCAAACATTTGAGGTCCGAAAAGGATGAAGCTTCCGTTGAAATTCTAACACCATTTCTCACACAATACAATAGTAACCCACATGAGAGGTCTCATCTTACAACCTGCCAAAACAAAAATTATAATGGTAAGAAGAAAGAAATACTACAGAAAGGAAAAGTGTTAACCAACATAACTCTCTCTCTCTCTCTCTCTCTCTCTCTCTCTCTCTCTCTCTCTCTATATATATATATATATATATTGAGACGGGACTATTTGGAGCGCAGGGGACGACCGTATAAAACCATGCCTTTCGAACCAAACCGTCTTCCAAATCCAAATCAAAATGGGATTGTTGGGAAGAAAGATTGAGGCAGCCTGTAGAGCACATTTAACACACAGTCAGGTTGCTCACGCAGCGAATCTCTCTCTCTAGATATCTATATCTCTCTAGAAAGAGAGATGTGAAAGTAGTAGCCTTATGTTATGGCCGCCCCCCGCCCCCCCCCCCCGGCTTACGGCTTTTACGCCTACTACTGTGATGTGAGCGATTAAAATGGGTTTGATCGTTCCCAATCATCCTGTCCGGAACTTGTACGGAGGTGCATGCATCACGCAATATAATAGAAAGTAATAATGGTTAACGAAAAATATTAAAACATAAGTGGGAGTATCACTTCAGACATTGAATCTACAAGGAACTATCTGTATACCTATTAGTTAATCAGCCAAGCTCAGTATTTTCTTCTCTATGACAAGACTTTATTTACTGGTATTAATTAAGGAGCTCAACGGGAGCTCCATGAAGTTTTCACAAAGATCCTTATTCCCACATTATACATTATGAAAATAGAGCAAAAGGAATTGCAATATTCTATATATAGGATCATCTTTTTATCCATGTCAAGATAGCCACCTTGCTGAACATTATGGCATAGTCTAGGTGCTCCATGCAAAACTGGCAGTGTTTAATCATGGATGGTTTAAGGAGCCAAAGTTGCTTCTATTCATGAAATTTTGATTGAGAAAATATATAGGGATGAGATATAAAGATGAGACTATAGGGAAGTTGATGATCTTATTTTGCAGTCTGCGCTTGTTAAAACACACACACACACGCCTCTGTATCATCACAGGTTCAAGCATTTATTTCCTAGTTCCATGAAAAATGAACAGGGAAATGTGCTGAAATAGCAGCTTGAAATTAACAAGTTCAGGGAAGTTGATAATCTTATTTTGCAGTCTGTGCTTGTTAAAACAAACAAACACACACGCGCGCGTCTCTGTGTCATCACAAGTTCAAGCATTTATTTGCTAGTTTCATGAAAAATGATTAGGGAAATATGCTCAAATAGCGGCTTGAAATTAACAAGTTCAGTGATGCTTAGTTAATTTTATGCCAATAACCCCTCATTCCATCTTATCTTTTCAATATCTGGAAATATCAAGTCAGATCCAACTTCCAATAGCCTCAAAAGACCACCCCATCCGGTCTCTATGGTAGTTTAGTGGCCCAAAAAGACACGGATATTGATAAACGAAAGTGAAATAGCTGCAATAACTGAAAGTGGTAACAAACTACAAATGACTATGTTGTATGTAAAGAGAGCTACCTTCAGCACACCACCTTAAACCCTATAGTCATTCACACGAATCCACTTTGTGGACGACCATTTGTTCCCTTTAACCACAGGACAACCACCTGGGATAACGCCAAAACAAGTATTTAAATTATGAAGTTGGATAATGTTGGATGGATGAAATAACCATACTGATATAAATCGTGAAGTTAGATAATGCTGGACGAATAAAAAATATAATCTAAATCATGCACAGTAATTACTAATGGGAGGATATGAACTATATAATGTCCAACTCACATAGTTAAGACATGTCTAATAAAATACAATGTAAATCATGAACAGTAACTACTAATGGGAGGATATAAATTATGTAAATTTTCAACTTACATAGCTAAGACATCATGCTCACACAACTATAAATAAAAAAATGAAAAAAATATATAATTAAGTTTTTAGTGACAGATTTTAATTACTGGGTAACAAATAAACAGGAACCAACCATGCAAACTTGAAGGATCTAGAGTAGCATCAGGCCTCATGCTCCAGAAAAGCAATGCATCACCCATTTTTGGTTTAACAGACAGGCCCCTCTTTCCACATTCGGATAATTCATTCCACCATGGCACAGAACTAAAATTTGCTTTTGCAGCAGGAAATATTGTCTCTCCCCCTTCTTCAACATCTGACCTGTTTAATAGCAAAAGCAAATGAAAAAGAAAATAAAAAGGAGGAACCAAAAGAGGTTACTATAAAAAACATCCAAATGTAAATTTGGATTGCAGCATCCAGTGCATCCAAGATGCAAGTGAAGGTAGTATGAATCTTACAGATACATAAGAACAGTAGCTATCCGTTGACCCCCATTCTTAGTGTTAAATTCGTCATTGAAATAATCATAGTGAGGCTCATATTTCTGCCCAACTTCATAGTGAAGAATTTGAAGTCCTTCTCCATGCTCTGTAAATTGAAATGTTGATTAAATATCAGCTATATATTTTAGACAAAGGACTATCAGATAAACTGTGAATAGACCCGCTAGAGGAAAAACTCAAAGATGGACAAGTAGAAGACAATAGAAGCATTAGCATCAAAAGAAAATGTTGATCATCCATCAAAGCAATATCAAATCACACTAATTGACAAATACTGTTTTCTTTCTCTAAATCATCAACCTCATGCTTTGTATAAAAATAGTAGCTTGGTTTGTTCATGCCCAGTGATGTGGGATCGTTCAAACAAAGACAGACAATAAGTAACCTATAATCACCATCGACCATCTGCAGGAAATTTGTCAATAACA
>JAUPMG010000004.1:17752725-17764079 GCA_031762675.1 Pachysandra terminalis
TTTTTTTCCTGCTAAAATCTTTTCTCTGCAGGATCTGAAGCCTCGTTTTCATACATCACGTTTTCATGGATCAGACAGTTTAGATGACAATGTATGTTTTCAACTATAACAAATCCTATTCTTTGAACTGGAAATTCTTTTCTCTTCCGCTTAGAACTCTTATTATGTAGATTAATTTTAAAGTTTTTTTCTTAATTGGTAACTATAACTTGATATTGTTGTGCTTTAGTTATTGCTAGAAAACTGAAGTAATTGGATGAAATTTGTTGTGGGATCATTTACAGGATGATGATATTGTCAACATTTGGAATTTAAGGAAATGCAGTGCAGCTGCCTTAGATATCCTTTCAAATGTTTTTGGGGATGAGCTCCTTCCAACTTTGATGCCTTTAATTCAGGTAAATGCCCTATCTGGTGTCAAAGCCTGCAGTTTTCATTTGAAGGATGAAATTACAGGTGTTCCCGTAATTTGTCTATTTTTCCTTCTTTTCTATTTATGCAGACTAAGCTGTCGACAACTGATGATGTGTTCTGGAAGGAAAGGGAAGCTGCTGTTTTAGCCTTGGGTGCCATAGCTGACGGTTGCATTAGTGGTCTTTATCCTCATTTGCCAGAGGTAATTTTATGCTGGTTTGAACTTATAATTAGCATAAACAATCAAGTTTTGAATATTATGAAAATGATTGGTACAATTTGGAATTATTTTCGTGTTATATTCATTAATTTGGGATCAATAATCAACCGATTTTGTATATTCATGAATTTGGCATCATTTTCATGTTATATTCTGCTTCTTCCTTTTTTAATATGCCAAAATTAAAATTCTAATTTCTATTCGCATAAGTAGAAACACGTTATTTCTTTCCAACCTCTTGTTGTTGCTTCTGTCTGATCTTCCTACTTAGCTTGGATAATCATGTACCTTATTCCTATATACATTGAATACACGAGGTTTGATTTTTTGAAACATAATGCTATGTGTGCTTCATTGTACTTTTGGATCTTTGTTTGTTTCACTATACAGGAGTAATCAGATTGTATATGTGGAGTTACATTTAGAACTTGGTGTGATCAAAATGGGCACAAGTCCACCAAATCTGATTTTTGGTTATGCTTAAGTTGAAAATATAATTTTTACCTTGGATGAGTTGGTTCGGTTGAAGTCTAGGGCAGCTTCAACTCGAGCCTCAAAATCTATACTATTCATTGTATGTATTGTATGTACTTACCTCTGTTTCTTCTTGGTGCTTGCTTGGTTTTGAAATTTGATTTCAAAGGAAGTTTCATACCTTTGGAATTCTTCCCTATATTTCCCATAGAAATTATATAAAAAAGTTTCAGCATCGGAGAATATCAATGCAAGGAAAATTTTAGTGCCTTCCAAAAGGGAAATTTCGGGTAAACATAAAACCATGGATACTTGATCTGGATTCATGGGAACCTGGTTTAAGGTGTCATATCTGTTGGTATTATTTGTGATTGTCAATACCGATAGCATCACATATCGGTTAATAGCTTGTAATACTATTTTGGGAGTTTAAGAAGTCCAAAAGAAATCTTAAAAAAAAAAAATCCTAAAAATGCATATCGTTTATATAAAAAATTGTTATGTATGCATATGATTTACACTTTATTTGAAATAATCGTATATTGAACCATATCCCTTAAAATGTGTGCCATCTTCATGTGTAATTTACATAACTCTAAATTATACACTTAACTACTCATGGATAGCTTATATGGCTCAAAATACCTAAATCAAGAAATGATTGAAATAGATCTATCACAAAACAATCAAATGATGTTTTAGATACCTTTAGCATCTTATTTTTAAGCAACTTAAATAATTTTTTTGCCGAAAAGGAGAGAAAAGAGAGAACATACATATTTCTCCATTGAAAGTTTCCAAATCTAGCCCTAGCTTGGTGAATCTTGATGAACATTTGGTGATCTTCTAATGATTTTAAATAAATAATTGCAAAAAAGAAAAAAACAAATCATGAATAGGTTTTGAGAGCGCGAACCTATTATATATTGATTATAAGGAAAATGGAATCCTCAAATTCGGCTTCAAGTTGAAAATTCTTGAAGAATAGGATTGGCTTTGAAAAATTTGTGAGGGATTTTGGTTGGAGACTATTTTAGGTAACGAAAATGGGTTACATAGAAGCCATGGCTTTAAATTTTGATTTCGAGGGAAATTTCACACCTTTGGAATAGAAAAATTTCTAAAGAATATTTCACTCCCTGATTTTTTCCTTCAAGATTAGATAGAATAATTTGAAGATAATGGAAATATCAATATAAGGAAAATTTTAGTTCCCTTGGGAAATGGAAATTGTGGTGAAATTTATAATCATGGTTGAACCCTAATGCCTCTCCAGTTTTGTGTTGTATTGGTTGAAAGGCATAAATTTTTTAATTAATATTGGTAGCCATATGTGTTGGCCGATACATATTACTGCCACCAATTTGTATTAGTACTGGTCAGTACTACTTTGGAACCATTTAAAATTTGAAACCGATTGAAATTCTTGCGGAACTGTGATTGCCAACTCATTAGCATTTTGGTTTCAGTCCCATTCAATGCCTATACATTTTCTTTTTGATCTATAACGAAATATCGTATTAGAGAAGAATATACATAAATAACCCTGAAGAAAGGTCAAAACAAAGCAAAAAAACAACAGTCAACGAAGGTAAGAGACAAGAGTTCAAGGATCAAACCAATGTGGTGCGTACCGGGATCAGCTAGGACCGGTCTGATCCTAAGCTTCAATACACATAAGTACTAGGAGGACTTGTAATGGCCGGTCTGATCTAATTCTGTTTGGACCGTAACGGTACAATTCACTGGCATTTTGGTATCAGTCCCATTCAATGCCTATACATTTTCTTTTTGATCTATAACGAAATATCATATTAGAGAAGAATATACATAAATAAACCTGAAGAAGGGTCAAAACAAAACAAAAAAACAACAGACAAAGAAGGTAAGAGACAAGGTTTCAAGGATCGGGCCGATCTGGTCCATACCGGGATCGGCTAGGACCGGTCCGATCCTAAGCTTCGATACACATATAAGTACTAGGACTTGTAACGGCCGGTCTGATCTAACTCGGGTTGGACCGTAATGGTGCAAACTTTTGGACCGGACACTAGACTTGTAACGGCTGGTCTGATCTAACTCGAGTTGGACCGTAACGACGCAAACTTTTGGATCGGACAGGTGTCCGGTCCAAACGGTCCATTGTTTATTTATTTATTTTTTTAAATGAAAAAGATCGCCTGGTTCATGAGTTGGACCGGGATAGACCGGCCGGTGTTTTTTTTTTCTTTAAAAAAATGACTTCGGATCGGGCGGTACAGTTCCAGATCTGTCTGGACCGGGCCGATCCATGGCCGGTCTGGAACAATACAACCGGTTGTACCGGTTTTGTGACCAATACAACTGGTTTCAGTTTTTGAAACATTATGAATAGCTTGGGACTCCATTCTAAGGCATCAAACAGCTAGCTTTCAAGGTGTTTTTCACACCTGCTTCAAAATTTGTTGAAGATCTTCTTTCCTTCCCCCGATTTTCGTCAAAATTTGTTGAAGATCTTCTCTCCCCCTTATTTTCTTCAAAAATTGTTGAATATCTTCTCTCCACCCCTATGTTCTTCAAAAGTTTTGAAGATTTTCTCTCCCTCCCCCTATTTTCTTCAAAAGTTTTGAAGATTTTCTCTCCCTCCCCCTATTTTCTTCAAAATTTTGAAGATCTTCTCTCCCTCACCTATTTTCTTCAACATTTTTGAAGATCTTCTCTCCCCCCACTATTTTCGGTGCTCTTTTTCTAAATTTACAAGCGATCGGTGCGGATATGCAGATTTTTAACAAAAGCTCTTGAGGATATTTTGAAGGTAATAATAAAAAAAAAATTCTTCATTAGTGATACATATAAATCCCTTTCTTCCTCCATTAGTGTCACATATAAATTATCTTACTAGTATATATATAATGACTACTGTTTTACATATAAATTATTGCATTACACATCCTAAACTTTAGCTACTGTTTTACAGGGTGTTCTGGCCACTGGCCAACTCATTTGATTCCCTTACAACTTATAAGTTTGGGGTCAATTGCAGGATTCAGAGTCCTTCAATAATTCAAGGAAAAGACAAAAGAAGAAAACAAAGTGGTAAAAAGTATCATTTTTAAGTACAAAAGTAAAAAAACAAATGTAAAAAAAGAAAAAAATGTAGGATCAATTGCATAACTGGCTTTGGGATTTGGATTCCTCATTCATAAAAGGTAAGAATAAAAAGGTAAAAGGATTCCTCATTCCTACAAAGGTGTGGTCATTGGTCAATAAAAGGATTCCTCATTCCTCATTCGGATTCCTTATTCAATTACATAATTGAATGATAAGACAAAATAAAAAAATAAAAAGTAAAAAGTTTAAGTACAAAGTACAAACTACAAATGTGTGGTTATTGATCAATTCGAATTCCTTCAATAATTGAATAGTAAGACAAAAGTAAAAAGTAAAAGTTTTTTAGATAAAGGTAAACGACAAAGGTAAAGAGCAAAGATAAAAAGCAAAAGGTAAAAGACTAGTTTAAGAAATTATTATGATTAGTGTTGTTTATACTGATTAGGTTTGCTTGTAATGATTTGGTTTTTTATTATGTAAAAATATTTGGTTTTGAATTTATACATATTGATTAAAAATATATATATTTTTAGATCGATTGGGTGATACGCACAATCGATCACTCATTTGAGACTAACACTAGTGGCGTTTGTCGACATCCTTGGTATAGTGGTCAGCAGGTTTCAGAGTCGAGGGGTAGCACAGGAAATCGTACGTTGGGTTATTATGACTATACAGAGACCGTGCAGGGGGCACCTGTTCTTGTTGAGGAGATGGTCAGTTTCTTTTTTTTTTTTGAAGATTATAATCCAGTCCAATATGTATACCAACAAAGATCGGACGCAAATAATAAACTGGATACGGGTATCAATTGGTGAAGTTGACACTTGTCATATTGTATGCACGTTTATCACTATTTTTTTCTATATTGTCTTCATTGGTAGTTCATATACGTAATTGGTTATGCATTTATCACTATTGTTTTCTATTTTGTCAACATTCGATATAACGTTTACTCGTCAAATATTTATTTTATCATTTTTATTCAAAAACTAAGTTGGCAGATGATTAAAAATGTTTTTATTTATTTATTTTTCTCATTTTTAACATTTGTTTTGACCACTTTTATGTTTGGACCGGTCCAACCGATCCAAACTTTTTGTACCGGCCAGTATCGCCGGTTCGTATCGGGATCGACCCGTACCGCTCCGGTTTGCGATCTCGGGATTAAAAACCTTCTTACCCAAGGGAGGTGATAGGAGGAAGTGATTCTAGGGTATTCCTACGTATGAGATGTTACTAGATTGATTTGGTCTGTCTCAAGGGTTGCTCAAGGAAGTGATTCTAGGGTCTACCTACAGATGAGATGTTACTAGATTGATTTGGTCTGTCTCAAGGCTTGCTCTTCTTTGGGTGTTTAGGACTATTTCTCTTACCAAGGTTTTTAATCTCGGGATTGCGGACTGGACCGGTCTAGGCCGAACATGGTACGAACTGGCGATATCGTTCGGTACCGGCCGGTCCGGGTCTGTTACAAAAAGTTTGGATTGGTTTGACGGGTCCAAACACAAAAATGGTCAATTAGAAAAAATCATTTTTAATCATCTGTTAACTTAGGTTTTGATAAAATGATAAAATAAATAAGGAAAAATAAATATTTGACATACAAATGCTATATCGAATGTTGACAATATAGAAAAAGGAGTGATAAAAATGCATACCCAATTACGTATATGAACTACCAACGAAGACAATATAAAAAAAGAGTGATAAAGGTGCATACAATATGACATGTGTCAACTCTACCAACTGTTACTTGTATCTGGCTCATTATTGTCGTCTGATCTTTGTTGGTATACATAGTGGACTGGGTTATAATCCTCATAAAAAAAAGAAGCTGACCATCTCCTCACCAAGAACAGGTGCCCCTTGCATGGCCTTTGTATAGTCATAATAACCCGACGTATGATTTCTTGTGTTGCCGCTCGTCTCTGAAACTTGTTGACCACTATATCAAGGATGTCGACCAACACCGTTAGTGTTAGTCTCAAAGAAGTGATCGATTGTGCGTATCACTCAATCGATTTGAAAAAGTATATATGTTTAATCAATATGCATAAATTCAAAACCAAATATTTTTACATAATAAAAAATAAATCATTACAAGTAACCCTAATCATTATAAACAACATTAATCGTAATAATTGGTTAAACTAATATTTTACCTTTTGCTTTTTACCTTTGTTTTTGTGCCTTTGTCTTTTTGCCTTTTACTTTTTACTTTTGTCTTATTATTCAATTATTGAAGGAACGAATTGACCATTGACTACACCTTTGTAGTTTGTACTAAAACTTTTTTACTTTTTTATTTTATTTTGTCATTATTCAACTATGCAATTGAACAAGGAATCCGAATAAGGAATGACGAATGAGGAATCTTTTTACCTTTTATGAACAAGGAATCCGAATCCCAAAGCCAGTATGCAATTGACCCCACATTTTTTTTTTACATTTGCTTTTTTACTTTTGTACTTAAAAATGATACTTTTTCCCTTTTTGTTTTTTGCTTTTGTATTTTCCTTCAATTATTGAAGGAATCTGAATCCTGCCATTGACCCCACATTTGTAAGGACATCAAATGAGCTGGTCAGTGGCCAGAGCACCCTGTAGAACAGTAGCTAAAGTTTAGGATGTACAATGCAATAATTTATATGTAAAATAGTAACTTATATATATGCATATGTATATATATATTAATATGATAATTTGTATGTGACACTAATGGAGGAAGAAAGGGATTTATATGTGATACTAATGAAGAGAATATTTTTTTATTATTACCTTTAAAATATTCTCAAGAGATTTTGTTAAAAATCTACATATCCGCACAGATCGCTCGTAGATTTAGAAAAAGAGCACCAAAAATTGTGGGGGAAGAGAAGATCTTCAAAATTGTTGAAGAAAATAGGGGGAGGGAGGAGGGAGAGAATATCTTCAAAATTTTGAAGAAAATTGGGGTGGGGAGAAGAGATTAATTGTACTATAACCACAACACAACAAGGCGTGTCTTTTTTTTATTTTTTTTATAGAACAGTTTCATAGAGTCTTCACACAAATCAGTAAACACAAGAAACAGAAGACCCTCTGAACGTTAAACAACATGTTCATCCAAAGCACTAAGGGACAAAGTTCTCATAGATCTTCAACAAATTTTGAAGCAAGGTGTGAAAAACACCTGGAAAGCTAGCTGTTTGGAGCTTGGGGCGCCTTAGAAGTTAGAATAGCGTCCCAAGCTATAATGTCATGAACTGGCTGGTCTAGACTGATCTGGAACTGTACCGTCCTATCCGAAGTCAATTATTTTCAAAGAAAAAAAACTGTGGACCTGTCTGATCCGTACCGGTACAGATCAGGTTTCAAGGATTGGACCGATCTGGTCCATACCGGTTGGTCCGTACCGGCCATTCCGTAATGGGATCGGCCAGGACCGATCTGATCCTAATCTTTGATACACATATAAGTTCTAGGATTTGTATTGGCAGGTCTGATCTGTCTCAGTTTGGACCGGCCAATATGAACTGAGTCAGATAGGTACAGATCGGATAGGACCTGCTGATCTATCCCAGTCCAACTCATGGACTGGGCTGGGAGATCATTTTCATTTAAACAAATATAAATAATTAAATAAAGGCATGTACCGTCGGACCGGGCACTTGTCCGGTCCAAAATTCTGTACTGTTTGTATCGGTCAGTCCAAACTGAGTCAGATCGGACCGGCCAGTACAAGTCCTAGTACTTATGCGTATCGAAGCTTAGGATCAGATCGGTCTTGGCCAATCCCAATACGGACCGGCCAGTATGGACCGGATCGGTCCGATCCTTGAAACCTGATCTTGACCTTGTTCTGTTAGGGAAATGGGGTACACCGTACATATGTATGTACATATCGTTAGATATTTAATTTATAGGAATTGTCTGGCACTTTGTCATAAGACATCTTCAGTTTGAGTAATATAGTGCTAACTCTAACTAACTATATATATACAGGGGTGGAACCAGGATCTATTGTAGTGGGGCAAGATTTGACAAAAAATCGGTTTGACGAAATTAGTGCTAATTTTGACAAAAAGAAGACAAAATTAATGCTAGTTTCTATATTATACACACACACATATAAATAATATATATAATCTACTTCAGTTCTTTTGGTTTGGTTTAGTCGAAGCCTTAACCGTAAACCGAACCAAATTAATTCAGTTTTTTGTTTTCTAAGTCGTAACCAAACCAAAATGAAAAAAAAAATAAACCAAACCGACTTTTTCGGTTTGGTTTGTTCGGTTTTCTGTTTAGACAGAATCAATTTACATCCCTAGTGAGTGAGGAAACAGAAGTGAAAAAAAGAAGTATTGAAACGGAGCAACAAAAAAACTCTAGGGGGTCAAAAACAAAATTTGGCAGCGGGCAATTTGTAACATGTTACAAAAGCAACTGACAACTTTAAAATTTTATAAACTTGAGGGCCCCTATGTTGCTCTGCCCATGTATATATATATATATATATAAACTTGAGGGCCCCTATGTTGCTCTGCCCATGTATATATATGTATCTTATATTTTGCTTTATAATAAATGGGGCATTGATATATTAATAAGGGAAACAAAGGCCAAGCCCTTTGCCATCTGTATTTGATATTAATTCCACTTAACACTAGTTGTTAACTAAACCATAACTTGACCTAGTAGGACTCTCCAACATGGCATGAATGTCCCTCTTGGTTGAAAGATGAAATGTTCTGCTCCTTGATTGGGCTTCGGTTGGCTCCCAACCTTCGCCCTTACTCTTACCTGTGCCTAGAATGTAGACTTTTGTCCCTTGTATGTTTTACATCAGTTCTTAGAGATAAGTATGTAATTGAATGTGTATCTAATTGAGTCAATACCTTCATATGCTTTATATTTATCTCGTATTTATAGTTGCATTCAAATGCCGATTCAGTATTTTGCATTAATAAGAAGAAATCTAATATTCTTTTGTGCAGATTGTGGAATTTCTTATACCTCTTTTAGACGATAAATTCCCCCTCATACGGAGCATTACCTGTTGGACAGTTTCCCGTTTTAGCAAGTTTGTTGTTCAGGTGCAAGAAGTTTTTACCCATTCAATACTTGTTCTACATGCAGCATGTCCCGTAAACATTTTTTTTCCTTCCTCCCCTGGGGAGGTGGTTTTCTGTCCTTTAAGCCTTTTAATTTCATGATATGCTTTATAATTTCATCTGGTTAAGGCATTTTGTTCTTCTTGTTGTATATGCTAAATATTCTTGTGAAATGATGTTATGGCCTTCTGAAACTTACAATTTGCTTTTCTTATTCAGTGCTGATTATTGTTTCTCTCGTGAAATTACATTCCAATTGTAGTCGAGACTCTTGCACAGTATTGTAAGTACACACAATGGTGATTCTTTTTTTATAGTGAGCTTATAATGGTAATAGAGTGCAGGTTTATCTCTGCGTGACTAGCAGCACGGGGGGATCTGGTTGCTTGAATCTGATGTCCAACATTCAACTATTGGCACACAAAAAGAAAAGATATTTTCCATTTAAAAATTGGTAATTATATGGCCAAATTTGGTCAACCTTTTAGTGTCCATACTTTTTGCCACTGGTTGAGTCTGGGTTGTCAAAACAGGGAAGCGCTTGAATGAGCCTTAGTGTCCATACTTCAGAATTTGTGTCCTTGATGAGCCTTAGGATAGTAGTCATGTAGAATCTTAAATTATGTAGTAGTATATAGTTCTGTTGAGTTAATAAGGGCTTGGAAAGTTTATAAATTTACATTATTTTTACCAGAGGGGGAGGGGA
Organism: Pachysandra terminalis; assembly: GCA_031762675.1. Lineage (NCBI taxonomy): Eukaryota > Viridiplantae > Streptophyta > Magnoliopsida > Buxales > Buxaceae > Pachysandra > Pachysandra terminalis. The sequence continues at coordinate 17,762,726 of JAUPMG010000004.1, forward strand.
ATGAGAATGATAGGTTTTACAATTTAAGGAGTCTCCACTCATATATGTTCCTGGATTACCCCACTTGAATTGGTTAGCCCTATCATTTTATGATTAGTTATTCTATGGAGCTGGATGTCTATTGAGAATTTGAGAGTGCCAATGATGATCCCCCATGGACCATGAGCAGCTTCCATGAGCCAGCCTTGTCTTTGCATGCCAAGTTATAACCTACAACAAACTTTTGAAGTACTAAGAATTTTGCAATTTTCAAACCATGGAGTTATGACACAGCCTTAGTTCAATTTGAAGTACTTCCTGCGGGATCCAAGCATGTTTGAAATACACTCCAATTGCTATCGCGGAAGGCCACTCCGAACCTGATGGATCCAGTTTTCCAATTGGTGGTCCACAGACCAGATGTGAGGGGGACAAATGAGCCACTTTTCTTCACCAATCAAGAAAATAGTGATGGATATCTCGTTAAAACCTTTGTTGAAAAACTCAATGAACTTACCAATAGTCCAATACTTCCAGAATTTTACAATGGTGTTGAACTTGTTTGTTGCTTTGGTACGTTTTCTTTTCGTTGCAATTGTTATATGGATATGGATATTGTCCTTTTCGTTGCAATTGTTATATGGATATTGTCCTTTATCTTCCAAATTGTCTTGTTAATGAACTTGTTATCTATGGTGTTCATCGGAATCAGCTGTATGTTTTAGCTTGTTCTGTTAATTACATTAATCCAGGTGAAAGTTTGTTTTTTTTTTTTGTTTTATTTATCCAGTTAAAAGTTACATATGTTTTTCAAGGGGATGCTATTTCCAAACCAATTTCGACTATTGCCACACCGGTATTAATGGTTCTTGTAAGGATTTTTCATTCAAGAAAGGTGTTATAACATTGCTTTCGTGTGGAAGCATCAAAGAAACAAAAATAGGTTTGGCAATAGCACTGCCTCCCCAAAAACAATTGTCTAGTCCCATTGATATATCATGTAATCAGGTGTGAATTGTTACAGTTCGTATTGATCTTTAAACATGACTTGTATTGGTATTTACTTGTCTTGAATGTGTCTCCTTCTCTAGAGCTTTTACTATTCTGAAGCTTTTTTAGTTTTCTCTTCTGATTTCTATTAATTTTTACTGAACTTTCATTTGGGAATTCTGGTTCCTGGCCTAATTCAGGGTATTGGCCATCAAAAAGGCCATGAACAATTTGACAAAGTTCTTATGGGTCTTCTACGCCGAATATTAGATACTAACAAGCGGGTGCAAGAGGCTGCTTGTTCAGCTTTTGCGACACTTGAAGAGGTTCCTTCTGTAACTATGATTTAATGATTACATTTTGTTTTAAACTTATTTTAGTTTTA
>JAUPMG010000004.1:17777400-17788607 GCA_031762675.1 Pachysandra terminalis
TTATCAGGTATGTCCTGTGCATCTGCATCCTCGTCTGTCCGAATTTCTTAATATTGCAGCCAAACAACTGGTAAGTAGAATGTATTTTCATGATTCTGAACTATGTTTATGATAAGCTGATCCTCGACACAATGAATGCTCTGTGCAGAATACTCCTGAGCTGAAGGAAACTGTTTCAGTGGCAAACAATGCATGTTGGGCAATTGGAGAACTTGCAGTTAAGGTCAGTTCATCTCTTTGAACTATAGTTCAACAGAACTCAAATTCTCCCTTGGTGCTGAATGTGATCTCGTATAGAGCTGGATATAATGGGAAAATAAATATTGATATGAAGCTTATATCAAAGTTCTGACTGAGGAGAACTTTGGTGTTCATTTATTCTGATGGCTATTAGGTTTTACAGCGGCACGGGTTCTCTTCACAAGGTCGCAGAGACTTATATGACTATAAGCTTGAAATGATGATGTTGTACTTTTATGATAGCATCATCCTGGGTTATCCTTGTATTTTCTGGTTCAAATTTAGTTGCATCTAGTGAGTGTGAAAATGATGACTGTTAGAATATGCTGGATACACCAGTTACTCTTTAATTTTGTCAATGCAGATATCATTGTGAAACATGATGGCCCATCATTTGCATTTTAATGTTAAAGTTGGGAAAAAATGAAAGGAATGGTGTAATGGGAGACTTAAAAGGAGTTGGAGAGTACCAGTTACCACATTTTGGCAAATAAATTGATGGGACAAGTTAACTTAAGAAACTGCTACCATAAGTATCAAAGATGGGATTGGTGGTCTAATCTATTCTTTAACTAATGGTACAAGAATCTTCAATTCAAACCTCAAGAGTCACAAGACTCACGGTTAGTCTTTCTTGAAATATCTTCGTCTCTGTTTCAATTATTCAATAAACCCATGTCGGATTCTTATGTCCATACCAATATCACCATTTTCTAGTCTGGCGACACAAAATATGAGGGAGGGAAATTTACTGGATATCCCTTTTTAATTCAAAAAATTAATTAAAAAATACATATTATTATAAAAATTATATATTATGCATAAATAATGCAAACATTTAGAAATAATTGTGACAAAAAGTGAATTGTAATTATCATCATCATCATATGCATTATCCCAATTGGTTGGGATCAACAAAAGTAAGGGAAATTCGCCTAATTGCCCCTATAGAGTGCGCGCATTTGTACTTACCTACATATATGTTAATGTATATGTATGCATATTTTTTTTTCTTCTTCATATTTTAAGCCTTTTAGGTGTATTTTACTTCCATTTAAACCGTTAAAAAGTTTGGAATTAAATTCCTTTTTTTCCCAACATTTCCCCAATTTTCTCCAAATTGGTGAAATATTCCGCCATTTGGCGAAATCTCAAGCTCCCTGGTGAAATCTCAGGCGAAATCGAAATTAAAAACCTTGGTCATACACGTGGCCACAGATTCGGGGATGAACGCACCACATTTCGCTATGATTCCGCTGTTTGCCGAATCCAATAGGAAAAAGAAGGCTGCGTTTCCAGATTGAAGGAGAAAATGAGAAGAGGGAAAAAAATCTGCCAGAGTATGAGAGAGAAAGAGAGAAGAGGAGGGAGAAGCAGGAGAAGAGAAGAGGTGGGAGTACCTGTAGCCAAAAATTTCCCAAATATGTCAGAGAAAGAAGAGAGAAAAGAGAGTAAGAAGAAGAGAGAAAGGGAGACTACCTGTCTTTCTAGCCGGAAGCGGAAATCTCGCCTCGACTCTTCTTCATGCAGAGAACATGCATTTAGGGTTGTTTTGCTTTACCCCTTAAGAAACCAGCCTTTTTGGTCAAAAGAACTAAATGGCCTTCATCTTAAAATGTAATTATGGATATATCTTTTTTAAAAGTATCTCTTTCTTTTCTAAAAATTATAAATTGGTCTCTTTCCATTTGAGTCAATTACAAAAGAAACCTTTCTATTGGTATAAAACTAGTAGACAACCTGTGCAATGCACAGGCAAATATACAATAACAATGTTATTATGAAAAATAAAAAGGTAAAAACTTAAAAAAAATATAATATAACAGAAAATAGAAGAATATTAATAGATGATGATATATAAAAAGGGTGGTCAAACCCAAGATATAAAATTGATATTAAACTTCCCATTTATTAAACATAAAAAGTATTATAAAACCCTATAAATAAAAAGAGACTATAAAAGATAAAATAAAGAACAATGAATTAGAATTATAAAAAATAAAAAATCACACTTCTCCAATATCATTATTAAATGATTTTCTTAAAGGCTCTCCCATCTTCACCATCTCTGGTGCCACTATTTCTGTCATTTGAATCTGCAATTCTTCTTGCTGTCTACAATTTTTTAAAACTCGTCCAAGTCACTGAACATAGTGAAAATTAATGTCTACAATTTTTTAAAATTCGCCCAAGTCAGGTCGGGGCACAAAAATTATTATTTACTGTCCAAACCCATCCCGAATCCACCCAAGTCCATCCCGTTACTAGCCCTAATGGCATGTCAAAGTTGGGTAATGCCAAACCTGACCTGATCCTATTGTTAGTTTGCCAAACCAGAGCCAATAGAGATATAATGGGTGAACACAGTAAATAATAATTTTTGTGTCCCAACCTGACCTGCAGGCTTAGAAATGTCGGCCTGGCTGGACCCTGGAAACTCAATTTTTCTTATTTTTAAAACTAAAAATCTATGGAATTGAATGGTATTTTAAAATATTTTTGAAAAACTAAAATTATATACATATGATTATATTATTTTAAATGAAAATGAAAAATTCATATACATTATCATAACATTCAATGCGCAGCTAGTGAGAAGATGTAGTAGAAGCTAGAAGGGTTGTCTGATGGGTGAATGGGAGAAATGGAGAAAAAGGATGATGCGTGAATTAAGGAAATGGAGAAAAAGGATACATGGATGGGAAAAAGCAAAGGGAGAGTTGACGTGATATAAGGGTTTTTTTATGAAGAGAAATCATCATCATCATATGCCTTATCCCAATTAGTTGGGGTCGGCAACAAGAATCCTGTTCCTCCATCCCAATCTGTCAAAAACCATATCTTCAGTCAAATTACGAGTTTGCAAATCCTTTTTGATCGACTCCATTCAGGTTTTTTGCTGCATAAAAGGTCATGCCATCCCTCTGTTGCAGACTTGCAGTAAAGGGACGGTTTGCCTTAATATATTGTATTAGTATAGATACAACAACAACAATATATATATATAATTTATAATTTTATATTCTAAAATATTTTATTTTCAGTATTACAGAATTTTTATATTACATATATGTAGATAAATAAGTATCCCTGAATCCTAGAATCCTATTTTTTGGGGTTAGTCTAATACGATACCTCGTATCCATAGCAGATTCCTACTCTTACATCTATACCTATGCAACTTAGATCTTAATATAGGGTCTATTAGACTTCCTTAAAAAGTGTTGGGCTGTTACTCTTTGTATTCTGTCTCCATCTTGTACATTTGTATTCCATATTTAAAAAATTTAAAGGTAAATAAGTTATGCAGCAGTTGTCTGTACTTTGCAAATTTAAAGGTAAATAAGTTATGCAGCCTTTGAGAGGCATATCTCCCTACATTTCATGGTTTTATGTACTGGTTGTTGCTTGGGTTTTGGATTGTTCTCCGCTGAAACTTAAAATCATTTACAGTTGTTTTTCTGAGAATCTCTTTTTGAGTTTTTTTCTTCCTTTTATGCCACCCGTATATTGATTAAGCATGATGAGTTGCAAGAATTCTTGGGTTGTATCAACTACATCAATGCTGATTTTTAGTTGAATAAACTTTCGATTCTTCTTAATGCATTAAAGCCTGCCACACCAAGTGTTATGTGATACTGATACCTGATCTCTTTCTGAAGTTTAACAATCATCTAACTTTATATGTAAATGAGTGACATGGTGCAGTTATTTCTGTTTGAGGAGAAAAATTAGAAAAAACATATTTAATAGATCTGTTATCACTACATGCTGGAAAATGAGTGACACGGTTCTTCAAGCCATGCATTTGAGATGGAAACATGGTTGAACTTCTTTACCAAATCACATCTTGATGCTGCTCAGAATAATTTTCAATGGTTCACAAACTAGCCATCATTCATATGCATGAGATAAATCAAATTATCTGGCTTAATATATGGTTTCTTTCTTAAGATAATCATCCATATACTCTATTGCCAATGTTCATAACTACATCTCTATGTGGTTGTGTGCGTGTTTGTGCCTATTGCAATTTTGGCCTTGAATTCTCTTGATGATTTCTGGATTGATTCCACTTTCTTTCTGTTCCTGATATTATATGTATTACTAACAACTAATGCCTCAGTTGTTGATGACCTGGTTCGCTTGAATGAAATGTTCCTCAAAGTCCACCCCTTCCCTTCTTTCTTTTTTCTGAGTTATGAGACCATATACTCTATATTGGCTATTTAGTTTGTGGCAATAAGAAAAAATAATAATTTCTTGCAAAACATAATAAACTTCAGGTTGTACGAATTTGCTAATCTTCTCATTTCTGTACATCTTATTTTTAGAAACACTGGCATGGTTATAAGATGCCAGTTGTTTTTTCTTTCTTTTGTTGTTTTAAACATTGATCATGTCTATGGGATTAACCATTCCATGTTACTTGACATAAGGGAACTAAGATTTGGGTGCATATTTTTGTCTTCCAAATTTCAGGTTCAGAAAGAAATTTCCCCAGTTGTGGTCACCGTTATCTCATGCCTAGTCCCAATCCTTCAACGTGCTGAGGTACTTGGTTCTTATATTGTTGTATCAGTGTATATGAATAGTTAAATTACCCGTCGTCATTGTTTTCATTTGCCTTAATCGATGCTGTGCAGGGGCTCAACAAGTCACTTGTAGAAAACAGTGCCATCACTCTTGGGAGGCTTGCCTGGGCTTGTCCAGAGCTTGTTTCACCGCATATGGAGCATTTCATGCAATCATGGTGTATTGCTTTATCCAAGTAAGACGGACTTATTTTTTCTTAGTTGGTATGAATTAGGCCCTTTTTGAAATTACTCAAGTTCAAGCCTATACACTGAAATTATCTAATTTTTGACTTTCATATTAGGAATCAATATAAGGCTTTCTAAATGTACTATGACATGGTTATACTAATTTTGTGTGCTAGATGCTTGATACAAGAATTAAAACAGAAGGGAAAAAAAAAAAGCATGTTGAAAATCTACAGCATAATAAGTGGGGGAACCAACTAGGATTTCTTCTTCAAATAAGTCTTCGGAAAAGAACGGTAACACCAGAAACTTAGGCAACTATATGGATTTTGATTTAAATTTAATCAATTACTCAAATCAACAAGGCTTAATATGATATATGGGGCAGAATGCTAGGCAACAAAAAAGCAGCATTAGTTGTTCTAAAAGGATTGGAGGAAGACCAAAAAGGACCTTGATGGAGTCAGCCAGAAATGATTTAAATGCATATAATCTAATGGAAGATATGGTTTTTGATTGATTGGGATGACAGAGTAGAATTTGTGTTGCCCATCCCAGCTAGGTGGGATGGCATTTTGTTGTTGTTGTAGTCAATCACCAATGCCTTTCCTATCTGTCTAGGGTCAGCAGCGTGAATTTTTCCATGCCTTTGGCTTCTTATGCATTCTTTTCATCTTGGTTGGATACCTCGTGGGCCTTTCTTTCACTTTTTCAGTTTCCTCCACTTGCATAAATTGACACTTCTTTTAGGTTCGATCATTAAGCCTTTTTTACGTGTTTATATTTATAATAATTCTCCTTTAATTTATTCTCTACTGGGATACTCCTAAAATCTTACAAATGTATTTATTTCTTACCATAACCTTCCTAATCTTACCACTAATCTATCTCAAAAACCATATCTTTGCTATATGAATGTCTTGCACTTTAGTTGCCCAATATTCTGTCCAATAAAGCATGTCTGGTCTTACAAAGTCCTATGAAAATCTTCTTTTAGTTTGACTTGAATCTGCTAGTTACTTGGGCCTCATTTGGCTGCCATTTTAGGAATGCATTCCATGACTTGGAATGAGTTCTAGCCGATGGAATGAGTTCTCATAGATAAATGGTTGTTTGGTTAGCAAAGGCAGAATGAGTTCTCCCGGAATCGGAATGAGAATGAGAATGAGAAAATGCCCTTCATCACAGAATCACCTCCAACTCTGATTTTAGATTTTAGGAATGAGTTTTGAGTTTTTACAGTGGAAAACTTGTAAATAAAGTGAGCACTGGTAAACTTGTAAATACACTCTTTCTCTTAAGATTATTTTGGAGTGTTATTATCACATTTAAAAGGATATTAGTGTCCGAAGCTTATGTGTAGCTATTGGATGATACAAAAATAATTATAATTAAAAGAAAAAGTTAAAAAATTTGGTCAGAACTCATTTTAGCACATGTTAACCAAACATCTATATTAGGTCGGAATTCATTTTGTTACATGCTAACCAAGCGTGACCAAGAAGCCTTCAAAACTAGTGACCAAAATGAATTTAGGGAACTGGTTCCTGGAATGAGTTCAATATCCAGAATGGCTGCCAAATGAGGCCTTAACACTTCTATGTACAACTCTCCTTCAATTACTATTTTATCATTCCTATCTTTGTGTTACTAAAGTTGCATTTCACGTGTTCAGTCTTGGTTCAACTTATCTTAAAACCTTTTCTAAGTTTGCATTTGCTCCAACTTTTAAGTAAAAGAAGAATCGTCTGAGAGTTGATAAGTGAGATTTGAATGCATGTAATCTAACTGAGGACATGGCTTTTGACAGGTTGGAATGACACACAAGATTCACACTGCAAACTCCAATTAGTTCGAATAAGTCTATCTCTTCTTCCTTTAGTTCTTTTTGGCAATGTTATCAATAATTTGAATCATCAATTAACATAACATGATTTCTACCATTATAGCCTAACACGATAAGCGGTCAAATAATAACTGTACTAAGGTTTAAATGACATAAAATCCAATAAAAAAAATCAGGTTAAAGAATCAGAAAAAGTTAAAATCAATAAAGCTTGGATGCTTTATTAGGGTTAGAGTAGACTCTAGAGACTTATATGCTTAAAAGTTAAAATCAATAAAGCTTTATGTTAACCTGCATAAAAGCTATAACATGTTAACGTCAGTAAGTTTCATTAATAATATTAATGAAACTAAATCGAATGCTAATTGAAACTTATACTAATTACAATATAAAAGACACATTGCGCAATGGGCGACTGCCCGGGTGGATTAGGCGACCAGGCATTCGCCTTGTCGCTTATGCTGTCGCTTAAGAGACTAGGCACTCTCCTAGGCACACTCAGCCTAGGTGATCCTCGCCACCCTTAGAAATCCGCTTAGACGCCTAGGGCCTAGGTGTCCGCCTTTAATAACAGTCTTTTGGATTCTTCAACTTGCACCAATTCACACCTTTTCATGGGTGCTGCCATAAATCTCAGTTTAACATTTCAAAACCATCTTATCCAGAAGTGCACCTCATTTTTATTTTTTGGTTTTGATGAATAACTTTGCATCTCATAGACATTCTTGGATATGTTCTTTCTTTGTCCTTTTAAACCTTTCCTTATTCATCTTGATTAAGGCTTCCTTCACTTTAGATAATGTTGATCTAATCTAGCGAGCATAGGAATGTTTTTGTAGCTTTTGCTAACATTTCTAGCACACTACCTAGTCTAAAGCACGAGGTACATTCTTCATCTAAAAACTTTGAAAATAACATCTCCACTGTGTTTGGTATCTTTTCCATCACTGCAAAGACTTTGGAATCTCTTCCGTCCTTACCAAGACTCTTTGATCATTCTTTTCAATGCATTGAACTTGGTCCAAGTCCCTAGTCCTCGTCTCCTTTCTTGTGTCTATTTTACCCACCTTATTGTACTGGAATTCATATTCCTTTTGCTTGACTTCATTTTTTTTAGAAGTTAAAATAAAATGCTTCGCTAACCATTAATCATTCTTGCTTCAGAAGAGCATAAAATTCTCATAGCAAATAATTTTTTCCTAACATTTTTCAAAAAATAAACTTAAATGTAAATCTAAAGGGTTGGCCCACCACTATTCAAGTAAACATAAAGTAGATCTTAAACCTTATTATATATGGACTGGCATATCTTTATGTAGCTGGCCACAAACAGGCCTTGAAACATGAAGGTTGTTCCCCCTCCCTTTCGTGCTCGATCCCATGGTATTTTAACAACCCTTATGTGGTAATTAATACCTAAATTTGACCATACAAAGTCTTTTGAGAGTAATTTTTTTTCTCACTTCAACCTATCTTTCTACTTTAAATCGTTGAGGAAAGAAACATGGATGTTTCTCTCCTAGGATGATCCAATTTCCATCGATTCAACCAATGAGATATCTTGGCCAGCTAAATGAAGATTGTGCCCCCTCCCTTTCCTGCTCGATCCCATTGTATTTTAACATTCCTTATGTGGTAATTAATATCTAAATCTTACCATACAAAATCTTCTGAGAGAAATTTTTCCTCTCTTGAACCCATCTTTCAACTTTAAATCGTTGAGGAAAGAAACATGGATGTTTCTCTCCTAGGATGGTCAAATTTCCATCGATTCAACCAATGAGATATCTGCTAATTTTTTTTAGTTATGATTGGGACCACTTGGTTCTGGTTTGACTGCAGTAATGTGTTTAATAGCAAGTATATGTAAATTTATACACACACATGACAAACATGTGTCGACAAATGAATCAAGTGAACCCCACTGTCCATTTTTTTTTTTTTTGGTTGAGACGATTAAAAGTATGAGTACACATTATTATATTTGTAAGAGGAATTATTGTAGCACATTTACAATCAAACCCCCCCCCCCCCCCCCTATGTGCATAGAGTGTATACATGGAAACAACGGAAAAATAAACATACCCCCAACTTCATGTTAACTTCTGCACAGCCCCACTTCATATTGCGTTTCAAGCCCACACACTTTTACTACATGACAATAAAGCTTCGCTTGAATCCGGCCACTTTCTTGTAGAAAACTATAATAGTAACAAAAAAAATTGACAAATTGACACTTGATGGTTTTTGATATATGTCTATCAGTGGAGCTTACTTGGGTTGAAATATTTTATGTTGCCTATTCAAAGGGTTTTTTCTCAAGTGGATGGTCTAGATTGGCGATGCCATTTATCCATGTGTTAGGCTATGCATTGAGGAGTCTTGAATCCCCTTTTTAGCATGTAATTGTTGAGATGACCAAAATAGCCCATGAGTTTGCCATCTTAGCTTCTCTTCATATTGTAAATGTCAATTCAATAGAATAATCCCAAATGACGACAACCTTATGTTGTGTACGCTATTTTGCATGTAAAAAAAATGAAATTTTCATCAACTCTTATGTCACAAAATTGGGTGGAAAAACACATAGTTGGTATAAGGCTTATGTAACAGAAGGAGATTGTTATTTATCAAATTGATGGTGTCGTTCAACCATATCATCCCTTCAAATGGAAAAAACAGACAGACATAGACCCATCTAAAAGTAACTTTTTTGCTTTTGTGATATAGTTGATAGTATAAATATATATATATATATATATAAAAGGTTGTCTTTATCTTGAAAATAACTTTTCTTAGAAGGGATCTTTTTTTGTTTATGGTAAAGAAGTTTAAAATAAGAACTTAACCAGAGTTGCATCGTGTTATATGTATCTCGAGGAGTAATTCTACCTGTATATACTTGTGTAACCTAGTAGAAGAATCATCCTCAATAGCGTGATTCGCCAATTGTTCTGTCGCTCCATTACATCCCTGGTAGTAGTGTTGAATTCTGACTCCTTTGAAAGTGTTCAGCAGCTCTTTTGCTTTGTTGATGATGCATTTAACCCCTCCATCCCATGGGCCATTTGATTCTTCCTTTTTAGCAATCCAATGCTCAGATCTCACTCTTCCTCAACTTAATGTATTTGAACCCAAATGCTGCTGCCATCCTAACTCCTAAACACACAATTGCTTCTGCTACTACTGAAGTTGTCCAGCCGATATTTAAGGCAAATCTCCTTACAAACTTCCTCTCATTCCTGCCAATTCCTCCTGCTCTCCTACCTTGCCGAGGTTGCCCATACAAACTTCCTCTGACTCGTTTGAACTGTATCTTTCTTTGTTTACTCCTTATCCTTATCTTTCTCCATGATTTTCTTTATATCCTTCTGTAGCATTTGAAAGTGTTGAAAAGCAGTGTTAATATTTGGACTGAAATGTTCAAAAGTATATTTATTTCCATAGCACCAAATTGTCCAAAAGAAGTTAAAATAAGTAGCTGTGAAGAGTTTAAACAATCTGGAAATCGGTTTGTGTTCTAAAAGTTGCTTCTATCCACTCTGAAATTGATGCTTGTGTATTATATGCATCCAGCCTTCTACATGTTACAGCAAACCATAGTGCACGTGAGAATGATCATTCAAGATCAATGTTTAGGATTCTTTTTACCACTCTTGCAATGTATATATTGCTCTTCCATTTTTCCCAGCCAAGCCTGCCAAAGGTCATTAGGAGCAAGTGCAATGTGGCAACATTTCCATATAAAGAATCTATAGTTTGGGCAACTGGTACATGCCAAACTTTTAGCCATAATTTGCGATGCTGTTCAGATTCAGAATGGTCTAGACTTAACATATGGTGTGCAGATGCAACTGAAAACTTATCGGTTTTTGTGCATCTCCGTATCATTTTATCCCTCTCCAAATTCTCACGTGTAGTTTTTCAGAATAGCTCTAATTTTCTCAACAACATCAGGAGGCCATAGTTTTTCAAAAAGTGTTATATGCCATATCTTAAGTTGTTGGTCAATTAGCTTACTGACCCAAAGTTACATTTCCTTTTGGCGATAATGGTGGTAGTTGCCACTCTAAAGCTTGATGGGGAATCCAATTTGAGTCTCTTATTTTTTGTCTCTTCCTTTCAAAGGAGTATTCTTGGAAGGTACTTACCTTATAAGAAAAAAATGGGGACTTGCAATATGAAGAGAATTTTTAAAAATCTCGGACTGCCATCGTGAAAACGCGGGTTTGAAAATTGGTGCAGCCACTTTGCGCAAAAATGCCAAGGGTTAGGTTTGTTGCCAGTCCATCCATCCTGGGAGCCTGCTTCGGCGCGACCTACACCGAGTTATGGTCCTTTAATGTTTTTTTGGGTGT
>JAUPMG010000004.1:17798480-17823861 GCA_031762675.1 Pachysandra terminalis
TAAATTTAGTAAGACTTCTCAACCCCAATCCCCCTGCCTCCTTCCCCAAACAAACCTGCGACCAATTAATGAGATGGAATTTATGTCCAATCTCATTACCTCTCCACAGAAAGTCCCTATAAATCTTCTCAAGTCTCTTCGCCACTGATGTTGGAATCTTCAACAAAGACCTAAAATAAGTGGGAAGACTAGAAAGAGAGCATTTAATTAAAATCAGTCTCCCACCGCTTGATAGATATTTATTCTTCCACGCCGCCAACTTCTTCTCCGATCTCTCTAACACTTTGTTTCAAACCCCAACAGATTTGTATGAAGTGCCCAAGGGGAAACCCAGGTAAGAGGAAGGAAGAGATCCCACCTTGCAGCCCAGCCTCCCTGCTAACTGATTCAGATTGGAAACCTCACCAACCCCTATCAATTCAGACTTGACCAGATTGATCTGAAGGCCTGACACTGCTTCAAAACACAAAAAAACACATCTTAACGACCTCAAATCCATCTGTCTGGCTCTGCAGAAAATTAATGTATCATCGGCAAATTGTAAATGGGTGATGTTTGGAGCCCCATCCGACACCCGAACTCCAGAAATGAGCCCCAACTCCTCCATACGATCAATCATTCTACCAAGACTCTCCACCACTAGAAGAAATAAAAAATGGGAGATAAGTTTTAAATGCTTGTCTATAAATATCTTAATATAGATTTATACTATTTTTTTTCCCGAAGATCTAACAAGTAATTTCTTTACTAAAATATAGGGATGTACAAATGTGCTGGCCCGCACGTGCCTGCCGGGCCCGACACAATAGGCCTTATTGTGCCTGGCTTGGGGTCATGGCCCACGGCACGGCACGATTAGGCACAAGCACGATTCAGTTTTTAGCAAATTTATAGGCAAAGCACGAAGCCCGGCCCAACACAATAATAATCGTGCCCCATGCCATGCTAGGCTTGGGGCCCAAAAATTAGGCACGGCACAAAGCACGACTGGCACGCGCAACCCGCATGTACATCCCTACGTAAATATTTTATTTTATTTTTGAAGTCTGAATATATTGCATGGACTATAATATGGTGTCATTAGCTTATAAATTGCTCATGGTTACGATTTTGAACGTGTAACAAACGAGTATTTGAACAATATCTGACAGATGCTTAGGAATGGGGCCTGGGAACAGTGCATGTCTTCTTTGGAGCCCCTGGTGAAGGAGAAGCTATCAAAATATCAAGTGTAGTATCCTTCAATCAAGAGCTTTGTATTGTTCTTGTTGGTGGTGTTCAGTCTACGTGCTCTTTCAGGCATAATGGTGTTTTCTAGTGTGAATCTTGGATGTGGTGGAGCCTTGATTTCTTTTGAGCTAAAAAAGCCCAGATTTGATCTAAGTTTCTCAATCCAAAACAAAACTGTTGCCCAAGTTCTAAATCTGAAGTCTGAAGCTTGTGTTGAAACATTATTTAAAATTGAGGAACAGAAGATGTTGAGTTCAAGTTATAGGGAATGGATATGAGTTCCAGTAGTGCGGCTATTCGGGCACTTCAGAGATAGTTTTGACCCCCCTTTCATGTATTGTGTATTTAATAAAAAAAATTATAGATATCGATTGAACAAGTAGTTTCATCGTATAGGATTGGTCATAATTTTCTGTTTTATACCATATCAGTGGATAGGTTTTTGTCTGTAGATTCCACTGATTTTGTTACAAAGGGTGTGGGGAAATTTTTATAAGTGACGATAGTTCCCGTTGCGATGACTCAAAAACTGCAATTCATTGGTGGAGCTCTGTTACTCTAATTTGTCAAGTAGCTTGCTGTTGTGGTAGATGGATTCCATTATTTTATAGTATTGATAGGAGTTATTTAGTAAAATTCTGGAAAAAAAAAACTCGTGAAAATTCATTTTATTCTGGATTCCTACAGGTTTATATTTTAAGCACTCCACTGGATTTTCCTCCCTTTTTTGTTCTGGATTCCTTTTTCATTTTAATGGGTGAGCCAAATTCTTCTTCATCCATTCCATGTTCATTATCAATTGGCATACTATTGAATATATGACCTAGTTGGATTCCTCTGGCAAAGTTGGACTAATATTGAAGATGTATACAGCGTCTTCGCCATGTGCAGGCCTTAGTTGAAGAAGTAGCCAAAGGTTGTTAGGGCAAAATGTTTTGTACTCTGGCATGATTGCTGGAAATTTAGGATGTACAGCGGATAAGGACCCATCAATCAGTCAGAAAGGGTCTTGCTTAAGGTTGTGTGGTTAGTCAGAATTTGTGCAGAAGGAAAGGAAAAGAACTTTTCAATGCTCACTTCATTGGAAGATGTAGACCCTTTCAAATGAATCTCATTTCAAGCAAGTCTTTCAAATTTTTCTCTTTAAAATGAAGTGGAAACAACCGAAACAAATGAAAGTACTTTCCTTTCCATTATATTACTGACAAACCAAACACAGCAAGGGAATTTTCTAGTCGAGGAAGCATGATTCTCTATCATTTAATCTCTGGTTTTCTAGTTGTGGAAGCATGATTCTCTATCATTTAATCTCGGGACCTTTCCTCTTCTGTTACCGGATGTGATTACTCAAAAAAATAAAAAAATAAATAATAATAAATAAATAAATAAAAAACCATTAAGGATGCAATTTGGGTCGGTTCAATCTAGACCTAAATCTATTTTGATTTGGTTTGAATTGGGTTTCTAAAAGTTTGGTTTGGTTTTGGTCTTGAAATTAGAAAACCAAATTAGTTTGGTTTGCTTTTCTCAGTTAAACTGAACCGAATTGATTTAGACCAAATTAGTCTCTCTCTCTATATCTATCTATCTCTCTCTATATATATCTCTTAAAAAATCTTCTGTTACCCGACCTTGTCTGATCCAAACCAAAACTGCAATTTGAATTGGGTTAATTCGGGATTGGTTTTTCATTTCAATTTGGTTTGGTTTTTGGGTTACGAAATTCGGTTTGATTCGATTTTGGGCGGGATTGGTTTTTCATTTCAGTTCGGTTTGGTTTTAGGGTTACGAAATTCGGTTTGATTCGATTTTGGGTAACCATTACCAACATCAATTTGATCTTAGGTTGATGTCAATCCGAACAAAACCGAACCGAGTTACACCCCTAGTTACCGTGTCTATTTTACTTATCTTGGATGCTATAAAGTATATTAACAAGCAGTAAAAATAGGTACAAAAATTTGGTTTGCATAGTTAATGAGAAACACATATACATTGTGATTGTTGTTTAAGTAATTGCAGGTTCTTGGCCGCTGCAATTTCTAGTCTCTCCCACTTTTGTTTCCTCTTCATATCTTCCTCTCGAGCCATGAATTCTCGGAGTTCAAGCTCATGGAGGGACTTAGAGTATAGATCAGGTTCCATATCTTCGAGCATCGTCTTAACGTTTGCAGTTAGGTGTCGGACACTCTTGCTCCAATGCCATTTCAGGTTCTTGTCCACACTTTCCACTATTACTGGAAGCACTACTTCCATTGCCACTGATGCCATCTTCACAAAATACTCATTGTTCCAAACATACAGTGCTCTTTCTGCAACCTAAACTTACACCAAATATGGTTCCATAAGATTTGATTTAAAAGATCAAAACTGAATATATATATATAACAATCTTAGTGAGAAGGAATCTCCCTATTACCAAACCTGCCCCTAAATTTATATTATAAATTTACGGGTTCGGGGCAGGTTTCGACAAATCCAAACCTACTCCTAAAAGAATCTCTCTAATACCAAACCCGCTCGGATTTGTATCTGGGCGGGGGCAGGTTTGACCTGGATGTAAGTTATATTCAAAATAAATGGTTTTTTTTAAAGTTATATCTATATTTTTTAGAGATATTTACTTTTATATATAGATATAATATTTATAAGGGCTTTTTGCATTTATACTCCCATGTTATGGTATATTTGTATTTATATCTTGCATTTTTTATATTTGTATCTATTCTCCTCTATTATTGTAATTGTTGCATTTGTACACGTGACGTTAAAACATGTAAACTTCCCTTACTTGTTTTTATTGAATGACTATAATATCATTTTACTTAATAAGTGTTCTTTTGCCTTTATCCCCTTATATTATCATTTTTTTTGCATCCATACCCTTCTATTTATCACAATTGTGCATTTGTACACTTGATTTAAAAAACCGCACGATACGCTCATTTTTTTTTTTTTGTAAAATGATCAAGATAACTTTATAAATAAGTTTTTCTATTAAAATCTAATGAAAATGTAAAATAAAATTTCCTAACTCAACCCGACTCTACTCGGTCTAAGGTATTACCAAACCCGGGTTATCAAATCCTAACCATTAGGGGTGGGGCAGATTAAACGTTTAACCCGCCCCATTGCTATCCCTACCCATAACCAAATCTCAAGGAGTTGTAGGTAGGGGTGTATTTCGGTCGGTTCGGTTTGGTTTAGTGGCCAAACCAAAACCAAACCTAAATATAGTGAACCAAACAGAAGTATAAAACCGAAAACCGAACCAAAATATAGTGACCAAAATTAAAAACCAAACCAAACCAAAATAGATTCAGTTTTCCGGTTCGGTTTGATAAAATTAAAAACACACACACACACACACACACATATATATATATGTATGTATATTAGTCCAGTTCGGTTCGGTTTGGTTTACATGTATTTAGTTAAGTTCGGTTTGATTGAAGCCAAAACCGAAAACTGAATCAAATTAATTAGGTTTTTCATTTTCCAAATCAAAACCAAACCGAAATGAAAAAAAAAGAAAAAAAAAACAAACCAAACCGACTTTTTTTTGGTTTGGTTTGGTTCTTTCAGTTTTGGGTTTAAACCTTGACACCCCTAGCTGTAGATCTTTAGAAAAAGAAAAGAAAGTAATAATTCAGAACATGAGAAAAGGAAAAAAGTAAAAACACTGATTTGATTTTACCTGTGAGTTCCAACTGTTCAAGCACTTTGCAATTTGAGTACAAAGAGGCAAAGCCAACTTCCTAAACTGCTCTGGATCAACATTCTCCACCAGCTCTTCCAATTCCCCAATAAGCAAAATCTCCTTTTGGCAATTAGTAACAGGCCAATACTTCAGAATTCCCCTAACAACAACCCCACCAAGCACAGGGTCCTTCTGCACAAACTGAGAAACACAGTAAGCCAATTGCCTATGATAAACCTGCAATCCCTTTGGCTTGTGAAGAGGAACAAGAACTCTCATCAAGAACAGCTTGTGTTCTTCCTTCATTGGTACAGTGAAGCCATTAATAATACTTCCCCATATCTCCAGCAACTCTCCAATCCCACAGTGCCTCTCTGTCTCGAAAACAAAGTGCAAGAAAAGATCGTTCATAGACTTCCTCATGAAGGATCGATAGAAGGTGAACTTGGAATAAATCCGATGATACACGTTCTTCAAGCTCTCGCGTTCCCTTGGATCCTCAGACTGGAAGAGGGAGAGGAGGTTGAGAAGAAAAGGGCGATCGATGAAACTTCGAAGGATCTTGGGATCGTAATTGATGATTAGTCGATGAAGAATGTCGTAAACGATTTGGAGATGGGGCCATGAAGGGGTGGGAGCCATTACTGGGTCTTCATCATCGGCAAAGGCTAAGTCTGAGGAGATGAAGTTGTTGGAAGGTGGAGGGAGTGGTCTGAAGAGGTTGACAGAGATCATGGACAGGAGGGGAGATAGAATTTCATTCACTAATGGCTTCTTTGATGAGGATTTTATGAGAGAGAGGAGTTGGGTTAGCTTTAGGCGTTTGAGATCTTGTTCGGACGGCGACTCCCACGGATCCTTGAAGGTGAAGGTGAATGTGCAGTAGGAGATAACAGAGAGAAGTTGTTCGTTTTCGGATTCTAAAGATGGTTGCTGGGTGGTGAAGACATTGCCATTGTTGCTGTTGGTTTTGTTGGAATCCAAATTAAAGAGGTATTGGAGGGTTGTGGATTTTTTCCTTGGAGATGATTTTGGAGTGTTTCCTTCATCACCAATCTCTCTTCCCATCCCTCTCTCTCTCCTCCTCCTGTTCTTCTTCTTCTTCTTCTTCTTCTTCTTCTCTCTTCACAATATTGTTTCTAAAAGTCTGTAAATTTTTCTAAGTGTGAGAGATTGTTGTACTTCTCATTTTATGTTTAATTTTTGTTGGGTTATGAAGGAAAGTCCAAAAGACAGCGATGATTTATAGATAACAAATGTTGTGAAATCCGATAGTGTAGGAAGGCTTCAAGGCTTGTTTGGTAGTGAATTAAGAGTTATCTTTTTTTATTTTTCCTAATTCAAAACTCACAAGGCACAAGGCTTTTAGGTTTTTTTTATTAATTTTTTTTATTAAATATTTCAACTTATGACATTAAAATAAGGAAGAATAGAGAATCATTTAAAGCGCATTCTTTTTGTATCTCTTGATCAAAATCCCTTTTTTTTTTTTTTTTCTTATCTAAGATTATTTCAAAGTTTTAATTATGGGATGTTGGTATATTTTTCATCAAAAAAAGAAAAAAGAAAAAAAAGAATAGCAATATCCATAGAAAGAAAATTAATAAAAAAGAAGCCAAATAAATATTTTGAATGAAAGAAAATAATATGACATAATAGATAACATAGAACCATTAGCAATTTAAATGAACTATATTGAATTAAGAAAAGAATAAGATATATTTTATTTTTTCCCATCTGAAAAGAGAAAATGATAAGTTTTTTTTTTTTAAATTAAATGTAATAAAATGTTGTTTAATAATTTCAAAAAAAAAAAAAAAACGATTTACATGAAATTTAAAACGAATAGACATCAAAAAAACTTTTTGAAAAAGAAAAAAAGAAGATTTGCTAACTGTGGTTAACACAAGTCTTAAGAAAAGGTAGCTTATTATTTTCTATTTTTTTATATATGTTTTTGGTAAGAAAGAGAGAAGGTAGTTTGAGCTACTTAATTTGTTTGATTGTTCTTGACTTCTGTTACAGCATCTGGGCTGACGCCACGTGGAATTTCCTGATTTTAGTACCCACCTTGTTGCAACTAACTTTGCGTATTATATATTGTCTAACGATGTAGCTAGAGATGGCAATGGGTTGGGTTAAACGGGTAATCCGCCCTGCCCCACCCCTAATGGTTAGGGTTTGGTAACTCGTGAGTCGAGTTAGGGTTTGGCTAAATCCGCCCCGTTGCCATTCACCTATGTTTTAAATATATATTTTATATATTTTATGTATAAATTTATATTTTATAAGTACATATATTTGAAATATTAAAGATTTTAACTTTAAAAAAATATTTATTTTTAAAATAACCTTATAACCGGATCAAACCCACCCTGCCCTGATAGGGTTAGGAGTGGGTTTGGTATAAGGGGCTCCTTTAGGGGTAAGTTAGGGTTCGTCAAAACCCGCCCCGTTGTTATCCCTAGATATAGCAATGGTTTTAACACCCCCAAAAAAATTGTAGTTATTTGGTGTTTTTAAAAAATTGTGGCCAGCAAACATTTCAACAAGCAGCAGCGGCAAGCATTAGGAGATTGAACACTTATAGTTTTGGTATTTTTATCCAAAAGAAAAAGACAAAAATGTCTCTTGAAGGGCATTCAAAAAATAAAGAAACATTGCTACACTGTCCTTGGTCCTTACCAATACCCAAAATGAAGAAGGAAAAAAAAAAGGCTAGGCTGTCCATAGTTGTGCTGTCCACAGCTTTTAAGACATCAGTATAACACACAGATGATCCCATTCTCCCTATTATAAGTAGCTCACCAACAATGGTGTCTGGGGACAACGAAGCATTTAGATGTTCTGAAGATACCATTTATATCTACTGCTAACGTAATAAAATCTAATATACATGTATTAATGGAACTTGTGTAATTTCAAATATTATCCGTGTGATCTATCCCGAGTCTCTTGTCATGTAGATGGTTCATGGCTGGATTGGTTACATCCTTATTCTCTGTGGTGGAAAAAGATAATCTCACCAGGCAACTAAACTAGCGGTAGGCAGACCAAAAAATGACTAAAGTAGTCTACACTTAAAAAATAATTAGGCTATATAACTCTGCACTAAGCAAGGGCATAGCATGGAGCCACAGTGTAAATTATCGGCCGATGCAATTTGGGATCGGCTCAGGACTAACCAGTCCCAAGCCGTTCCCTAAATTGTTAAAATTTCTCCTACTCGATTTCGGACGAGTCAAATAGGGCGATCCAATATAGATAATCCGAAGGCCCTAAAAACATTTCTTTTTAAAAAAAAAAAAAAAAAATTGGGCCATGTTTTGGATCGGTATCGGACTGTGATACTGAGTTTAAATACTATGGCATGGACAACAGATCATACAACACAACAATGGTAGGGGCAGTACCATCTCGCAAACATGGCATGAGATTGGTAGCATAACCCTCACAGACTGGCTGTGACAGTGGTGGAACATTCCAGCACAGCTTAACAAGGCATTAGCAAAGTTAGCACATCATATTTAAGTTCACAAGGGGCAGAATTGGTGTTGAGATCGGCAACCCAGTCCAAAAAATTGCTCATTCCAGAATTCCAGCAATAAAAAGTCTCAAACTACTACAGATGGTTTTCGAAAGTTTTCGCAGATGATGATCCGCCCCTTGACATGGGCATGGTCTAGGTCATGGTAGGATGTGGCTCAAGCCATGAGATGAACCCGCAGTGTAGTTCAAGCCATGAGAGGACCCACACGGATTAGCTCAACTGGCAGGCTCTCAAGCTCACGAACTGGAGGTCCGAGGCTTGAATCCCTGGGCTTACCTGATATATGGTCCTTGTGGGTGGGGTCATGTATCCAGGGTTTACCCTGTCCCCACTAAGTGGGGTCGAGGGTTCCACGTCACTAAAAAAAAAAAAGATGAGAGGCTAGGATGGCTAACCCAAGCCATTTAAGGCTAGAAGGTATTGGGTAAATCTGCAGAGGCAAGGTGCAGGTTAATCTAAGGCCATTAGCACCCATGTCATGAGAACCCAAACCCGTTTAAACTGGATAGGTTTATATGGATGGATGAATGTTGATAGAAAATACTAGCTCTAGCCCTAGAGTGGCTGACAAGTGCTGCTTCGGCACTGCCTAGGCATCGCTTTGGCATAGATTGGGCCCAGCTAAGGCATCAATCTGGTGCTGTTCAAACAGATTAGGTCATGCACAGGTGCTGTCCTGGCATAGATTGGCTTGGGTCCAAGAGCTGTAAGGGCTTGGCCTGGCCTCATGATCTAAGCCATTAGCATGGCATGCCAATGGTACAGACAAATGGAAACAACTCCCGCAACTATGGAATTCTCAAATGACTTCCATAAGGATAAAAGTTTCTACAGGTCATGTTCAACAAGCCATCTACATCATCAGTTCAGGAGGCAGAAACAGAAAAAGTGTAGCATAAATATATGGTAGAGCAAGATTTGAAAAACAGACATACCTGGGAAAACTTATGAAACAGCGCAATGACTATAGAAAGTTATTCAAGCAAATATAACCCATTGCCTCTGTCTAGGATTCTGCAAGTTCTTCCCCTTCACTTCCCAATATCTAAAGCGATCTCCTGATCAACAAACCCGACCCGTTAATGAATGAGCCAAAAGGTAGTTAATTTTAATACTTTTTAATGATAATACAAACAGATACACATAAATTTACATTGTTTTTTGATCATTATTTGCTTCAAATTCCCTCGGAAAATTTCTGAGGCCCTTTCACAACGTTACCACATTGTGTGTTTTAAATTTAATAGATAGTATCATCACTAATCCCTACATGAGCAATGCCATGGGTGGAGCTACATAGGGAGGAGAGGGGGCACAAACTGAATTAATTTGGTTCGGTTTACAATTAAGGCTTCGACTAAACCGAACCGAGAAAACCGAAGTAGAATGTATATTATTTATATATCTGTGTGTATCTATAATATAGAAACTAGCATCAATTTTGTTTTCTTTTTTGTTAAAAATAGCATTAATTTTGTCAAACCGAAAACCGAATTTTGTCAAATCTCACCCCCCCTACAATAGAATCCTGGCTCCTCCCATGAGCAATGCCCACTATAATCTCCCGTTTAGTAACCTGCAGGTTAACCTAATGCTACTAGTATCCATGTCAACCCAAACCCTTTTAAACTGGATAGGTTTAGATGGATGGGTGAGTGTTGATAGAAAATGCTAGCTCTACCCCTAGCGTGGCTGACAAGTGTTGCTTCGGCACTGCCTAGGCATTGCTTTGGCATAGACTGGGCTCAACTAAGGCATCAATCTGGTCTGCTCAGACAGATTAGGTGATGCATAGGTTCCGTCGTAGCACAGACTGGCTATGGCCGGGTTTGGCCTGGATTCATGATCTAAGCCATTACTAATTACCATGACATGTCAATAGTACAGATAAATGGAAACAATTTCCACAACTATGGAGTTTTCAAATGACTTCCATAAGGATCAAAATTTCTACAGGTCAAGTTCAACAAAGTCATTTACATCAGGAGGCAGAAACAGAAAAATGTTGCATAAATATATGGTAAAGCGAGATTAGAAAGACAGACATACCTGTCTATAGAAAGTTATTCAACCAAATAAAACTCGTTGCCTCATCTCAGGATTCTGCAAGTTCTTCCCCTTTTCTTCAATAACTGCAACGATCTCCTGATCAACAAAACCAACCAGTTAATGAATGTGTGAAAAGGTGGATAATCCAGATCATTTATTTTCTTTTAATACTTCTTAATGAAATATACAAACAGATACACGCAAATTTACGTTGCTTTTTTCATCAAAAGATACCTCAATTCCCTGAAGGAAATTTCTGAGGCCCTTTCACCACTTATACCACATTTTGTGTTATATTTTCAATAGATAGTATCACCAATAATCCCCACATGAGCAATGCCCATATCTGAAGTGGTGATAGATCCTTGAATCACCCATGATAATCTCCCGTTTAGTAACCTTTGAGATTTGCTTTGCAGCATGATGGCAATCTTCGCATATTCTAATGTTCTTTCTGACAAGAATGGGAGTTCCAACTGTAGTTGAGATCAAACCAAAACAAATCGCCAATCTCACACTGTGGCTGGCCGGCAAGTTTGCTTTTTTGTTCGCCAACTCTAGAGACCTGAACTTCGAGATACTATGAACATATATATCTTCGCCTATCAGCCTTGAAATAATATCTGACACTTCATATATTCTGTTGGTTTCAATGTGGGACCTGTCCCCATTAACGAAAGCCAAATTCTTACCATTCAGCTCTAGCATACTGCACCCAACTGTCCTCTCTATCCCTTTTTCTTTCATCGAAGACTTTGTCTTTTCTGTGTCTTCCCACCTCTTAGCTTCAGCATACATGTTAGAGAGAAGACATAGCACCCAGTGTTATCATGCTCCAAGGATAAAATCTTATCTGCTGCAAGCTCGGCTAATTGTATGCTTTTGTTATTTCTACTTGCAGTTAGTAAAGATCCCCATATCCTTGCCGATGGGACCAACGGCATCTCCTCTATGAATCGTTTGGCTAGGTCAAGATTTCCCGTGCGACCAAGAAGATCAACCATGCATCCGTAGTGCTCTATTCCGGGGTCAATATTATAGTTCCTTTTCATGGAATTAAAGTAGTACCATCCTTCATCAACCATGCCAGCGATGCTGCAAGCCGACAACACGGAAACGAAAGTGCTTTCATTCGGTTCGATTCCCCTCTCCATCATCTCCAAGAAAAACCGAAGTGCAGCTTTACCACACCCATGAATTGCATTTGCCATGATGATTGTGTTCCAAGAAATAACATCCTTAGAAGGCATTGTGTCAAAAAACTCTCTGGCCGTCTCGAGATCCCCAAGTTTTGAATACATATAAACAATCGAATTTGAGATGAAAGTGTTTAGTTGCAGGTCTAACTTTGCAATGTAACCACGGATCTGCTTCCCCTCCCTCAACGAGGTTAATTCAGCATAGGCCGGTAGGATACTTGAAACTGTTATAGCATCTGGTTCATGAGGCAAGTTCATTAGGGTTTTGAATAGTTTCAAGGCTTTCCCGTGCCACCCGTTCTGAACGTAAGCAGCCATTACTGCATTCCATGATACCAAGTTCCGTTTCATCATTTGACCGAAAACGCATTCTGCTGATTTGGGTTCCCCACATTTTCCATACATACCAACTAGGGCAGTCTCCAAGGTCAAATCAGGGAGACAGCCTTTTCTAATAGCAAAACAGTGGACGGATTTACCCAGCAAGAGACCTCCACCTCCTAATTGTGCACAAGCAGGGAGCAAGTTTACCATCGTGATCGAGTTGGGATTCACTTGATCAACCTCTTGCATCATTCTAAAGTATGCAAAAGCTTCACGAGGCTGAGCATTCAAAGTAAATCCACCGATTATTGAATTCCAAGCTACGACGTTTCTCTCCGAAGTCCTATCGAACAACCTCTCGCCGGAACAAACATCCCCGCATTTGCAGTACATGTCAATAAGCGATGTTACTACCATTATATCGGATTGCAACCAACATCTCAACACGTAACAATGGATTTCCTTTCCTTGTGACTGAGAATTCTCGAGAGAACAGGCGGCAAGCACGCCAATGATACCAAACCGGTCGGGTTTCATTCCAAACTCTTGCATCTCTCGAAAAAACACCATCGAATTCCAACCATTCCCAACTGAAACATACCCACTAATCATAGAATTCCAAGAAACCAAATCCTTCATCGGCATTTCATCGAACACCTTTCCCGCAAACTCGATTCGCCCAAGCTTTGCATACATAACAATGAGTGAATTCCAAACGAAAAGATCAGAGTCCAATCCGATCTTGATCAACCTTGCATGAACCTTCCATCCTTCAATGAACGATGACGATCCGATACATGACTTGATTACAAACGGGAAGGTGAAGCAATCGGCTCTCACTCCTAGGGTTTGCATCTGGTGGTAAAACTCCATAGCTTCCTCATAGATCCCGTTGCTTGCGTAGCCTCTGATCATAACATTCCAGAGGAAGGTGTCTGGGTTCTTTGTATTCTCAAACAGGTCGAGGGCTT
Source organism: Pachysandra terminalis (assembly GCA_031762675.1). NCBI lineage: Eukaryota > Viridiplantae > Streptophyta > Magnoliopsida > Buxales > Buxaceae > Pachysandra > Pachysandra terminalis. The sequence goes on from JAUPMG010000004.1 coordinate 17,811,504, forward strand.
TCTCCATGAACCCAGAATCTATGTAAGAAGTTAGGGTTTGTGTGACTGAGATTTTGCAGTCTAATAACGTTTTCTTGACTTGTATTGATGCGAGTGAATTGGGAGATTTGATTCTTGATTAGAGGGTTTGTATTTCGATCTGTCTTGGCCCGTTCTCGTTTGTTAGGGTCTGAGACGTTTTCTGGTGGTTTGGATCTGTAGAAGTTCTGAGCAAGGGTGGCAGCCATGAGGATGTTTTTTTCGGCGGGAGACGAGTAACCGTTAGGATTGAATACTGCAACTCATGGTATTTGGACTTTTTGACGAAAAGAGGTTTGGAACCTCGTGAATAAATACCCCAGATGTTTATAAGAATTTGGTCCGGTCAATTTAGCAAGGGTGTCAATTGGTCCGGTCTAAACCAAAAACTGAGCAAACCATACCGAAAAAGTTGTTCGTTTTTTTTATAGTTTGGTTAGGGTTTGAAAAATGAAAATTCGAATTAGTTCGGTTCGGTCTAATAATTTGATCCAATCAATTTAGTAGGTGGTAAATTGGTCCGGTCTAAACCAAAAACCGAATTAACCATATCAAAAAAGTTGGTTTGGTTTGGTTTTGTTTTGTTTTGTTTTTTTTTTCATTTCAGTTTGGTTACGGTTTGAAAAATGAAAAATCGAATTAGGTTGGTTCTTTTTCAGTTAAGGCTATATATATGTATGTATGTATCTATGTATTTATGAATATACGTATTTAATAATTAAAATAACATTAATTTTATCAAACCAAACGGAAAAAACAAATTTTTTTTACTTTCATTTCGGTTTGGTTCGGTTTTCTGCTTTGATAACTGTAATTTGGTTTGGTTTTCAGTTTTATAAATTGGTTTGTATTTTGGTTTGGTTCAGTTTTCTGGTTTAGTTTAATAAATATCGGTTTAATTTTGGTTTAGCCACTAAACCGAACCAAACCGACCGAATTACAACCCTCCAATTTAGCAAGGAGATGTGGGTGTAAATGGGCTGGGTTGGTCTGAAATTACTGATTGGGCCGGATTTCATGGACTTTAGAAGTATGCTATTCTTTGGGCTTTGGAAGTCTAGTGATTGAATCATACTCTAGTGTTCTTGTTGAGAGTCAAGGGAACCTTCTGCTGCGTTTGACCCGGCTTGTGCTTATGGATAAGCACTCATTGGATAAGTTGTCCAATGAGAACACTTATTCACATCAACAATAAACTACTTATTTGAAGAAAATAGCGTTTGGTAAATACATTTATTGAAGTGCTTAAAAGAGTTTAGGGGTAAAATATGTATTTTAAAAATATTATTAAAGTTTAGAAATAGCATTTATTTAAGTGTTTATAAAAGTTTAGGGGTAAAATAGGTATTTTAAAAATATTACTAAAGTTGTGAAATAATTTAACGCATAAGAGCTTGGGAGAAGCTACTCTCCGCAACTTCTCCTTATGGGTAGCCTTCCTCTACTGCTTATGGGTAAGAACTTACCCATAAGTGCTACCAAACACATATTTAATTTTAAAAAATGCTTATATAAGCTATAAGCTACAATAAGTACTTATAGAAGCCGGGCCAAACGCGACTGCTTATATTCTCCATTTGATTCAGATATCACTTCTTTCCTTCAAGACTTTAAGGTTACTTGTATTTACAGAGAAGGCAATGCGTGTGCTGATGCTCTTTCAAGTTATGGTTGTTGGCTTATCAATTCAATCTTTTATGACATGGATCAACTTCCTGTCAAGGCAAAAGCTGCTCTTTGTATGGATATAGGGTCTGGAGCATAAAAGTTGGAACATCAGTTAGAGCGTGCATAGATCCATGCTACCAGTCCAGTTAATCATCTCGTATTCTTTACATGCAAGCTAATTAATGGTCAACTTCCACGCTCTTAGTGTAAATAGGGCTAGAAGGGATCATTGCAATAATAATATACACACAAATATCTTAGATTAATAAAGACCCAAATCCCCTCAAACTAGAATTCACATTGGTGACAAAAGTTGAAACAAGAAACTGATAAACATGTAAATTAAATCCCACAGAAATATATATATATATATATATATATATATATATATATAAGCAGCTACCAGTCATCTATATAGCTAGAAAACTCCAAGGGAAGTAAGTAGGTTGGTGTGGAGAGGCCTTAACATAGCAGAAGTTGGGAATGTAAGTGGAAGATCGCTTAGGTTTATCCTTTGACTCGACTGCTGGTTGGTTCAGATACGCATACTTACTCTTTGTCCACCTGCATGCACAAGCAGCACAACTCAGTTTGATCAAATCCAGTGTAACGCCTATACAAGCAAAATGTTTGTAGTACCCATCCATCATCATCAGATGATCCTCATCGTAGATGGTTGGTTATGCACCACGTGGATGGACTGATTGATGTCCATGTAGAATAAATATATCTCATCCCAGATAGGGCTGGTAAGTGAACTGAGCCGAGCTTTGCCCAATTCATAGCTTGGATTCATAAACCTTGAGCGTTTTGGCTCGGCTCAGACTCGTTAAGAAGTTTTGAGTTCAAGTTTGGCTAGAGCTCATTATTATATTATGGGCTTGCAAAAGTTTCGGTTTGTAAAAAACTCGACTTGCAGTAGGCTCAACTCGCAAAAAAGGTTAGGCTGCGTTTGGTTTGTGCTTATGGATAAACACTCGTTGGATAAGTTATTCAGTGAGAGCACTTATCCACCACAACAACAAAAAACTGCTTATTTGAAGTAAATAGCGTTTGGTAAATACATTTATTTAAGTGCTTATAAAAGTTTAGGGGTAAAATAAGTATTATAAAAATATTATTAAAATTAAGAAATAACATTTATTTAAGTACTTACAAAAGTTTAAGCGTAAAATAAGTATTTTGTAAATATTAATAAAGTTGTAAAATAGCTTAACGCATAGGAGTTTGGAAGAAGCTATTGAGAGAGCAGCTTCTCCTTATGGGTAGCCTTCCTCTATTGCTTATAAGCTGCAATAAGTACTTGTAGAGGCTGGGCAAACGCAACCTTGGCTTAGTATAAATGCATTATTAGTAATATTAATTATAATTAATATTTTTATTATAAATAATATAATATAGTAATATATATGTCTAATATTAATATATAAAATAAGATATATGATTATGGTGGTATAATCTCATATTCAAACCAAGACGATCCTATCCAAATTCGACTCAAACTTGTTAAGATAATGAGTGTTTTTTCGAATTCAAACTCAACCCGCAAGCGTAATAATAGAGCTCAAACTCGGCTCATATGAGCCGATCCCAAGTCGAGCTATCTCGGTTCGTTGACATCCCTAATCCCAAATAAATTTAAACCTTATTAAAGCATAAAGTCATCCAAAATTAAGCATATAATTAGTGTTTAGAGAATATTACTAACCAGTCCTTTATACCGACGCGAATCTCTTTGCTGTTCTCGTCGTCCTTCTTAACATCGCCATTATTGGTGCCGTCATCCTTACCGTTATCGTCGTTAAGTGACTCTTCAAAACGCCTGTAATCTTCCTCCTATACACACCCAACCCTTCAGAATGTCAGTTATGCCGAGGCCTTTCCAAGTCAATCAGACGGTCCAGATATTACAGTTTTTATTTGGGTTTTTAAAAATATTATTTTTTAATTTCTTTTTTAACGTTATATATAAAAATTATGGGCTTCGTTAATTTGTAATTAACAGGCTTTTTGGGCCCAAAAAATCCAATAACATAATCAGGCTGTAGGAATCGTTTTAGGGGGTTGCAACTCGGTTCGGTTTTGGTCAGGTTGACTCAACCCAACCTCTTTGAAGGTCAACCCAAACCCAACCCAACCCGATTTGAAACCCAAACACCAAACCCATTTTATTATGTAAACCCTAAACCCAACTCAACCCAAACTGCAACTTCGGGATGGGTTAATTCGTATTGATAAACACAATCATAGCTATAGTCATATATTTGGACTTAATCTAACATGAACAATGTGCAAATACTTAAAAAAGAAAATCTAACTTACCCAACACATTCAACTGCAAAAAAAATAAAAAACGAATTGCAATTAATCATTTTTATCAAACTATAAACATGAGGCTAGATCGATTGGTTATTAAGCCTGGTGATTAATTTGGTTTGGATTTTAGGTTGGGTCGTGTTATCCGATGCCCTAATCCAAAATCGAACCAAATTAGTTCAGGTGAGCTTCTTTTCAACCCAAAACCGGTCCAACATGATATAAAACCTAACCCAAACTGACTCAAAATCGGATTGGTCGGTTTGCATTCGGGTTAGCCCGACCCAAATTGCACCCCTAGATAATAGATTTCGGATATATAACACAGTGTTCACTTAATTATTATTTCTCATTTTTAACACCAAAAATGCAAACCATGATCATCAATTTGATTTTAAAGAGAAAAAAAAAACAGGAAATTGAATTCTGGGGGGTTTATATGAGGTCTTAGTCTTACAGTGAGAGCACGAGCCTTGATACGGGCAGCAGCCTTAATGGCGGAACGAAAGTGATCTTCTTCCACCATCCGCTTCTGCCTCCAGAACTTCGCGATCTCTTGCTTGGTCACGCTTGGAGTACTTGGTGTAGCCCAGGGCCTCGGCAGTGGTGGTGGAGGAGGTGGCGGCGGAGGATATGCCCGTTTAATCTTTGGAATATCCTTGGTCTCTTCCACCTGCAGTTGCTTCATTCTATCTCTTTCTTTTTCTTCTTTAGCTAGTTCTTGTGTTTGGTTTATTAGTATTTAGTGAGATCTATATTGATAAAGATAATATATCCAACAACACCCACCACCATCACCATTCCCCCAAAACTACTAATCCAACCTAACTTTCAAACCAATTCCTTCATGCACACCCTCTTGATATACCTATGTCAAAGAAGGGTAACAATGTAAGTATCACGAGTTGAAGGTCAACGGTAGAGGGATTGCTGACCGGTAGCTATTACATGCTGCAGGTGATCTGCATATTTTTTTTTTTTTAAAGAAAAATTAAGGACCAACTACAGTTTTTCTAGGGTCCCGTATTGTCTAGACCGAAATGTGTGTAGTAAATGCTGTAACGTACATCTACGCACCTCATACGTTTATTGGATATGCGTGAATGCACATCAACGCATCAGGTTTTGGCACATCTTTAAGAGTGTGGCTGTATTAGAGCGCATTTACGCACACCCATGGATGCACGTTGCAGCATCTGCTGTAGCGTTTACTTTCCATATGACGTTGCCCCTTTTTCTAGGCCCCAACATCATCTTGAGCGAGATGGCTACAGCATGTGTCTTAGCACGCCACTTGTTCATTGACGTGTATTCAAACCTTTTGGAGTTAGTATGGGTGGCATGTATCCGCGTTGACCAGTGAACACGTGGCGTGCTCGTAAGGTCTGGAGTGAGATGCGCATAATATATGTTGCAGTGTGTGTCTACGCATGCCACAAGTCTATTGGGCATGCATGAATGCACATCAACACATCAGGCACACCTTTCAGAGTGTGAATGCATTGGCACACATCCACACACATCAATGAACATGTGGTGTGCAACATATATCTACAGTAGCCAACTACGCTCCAGATGATGTTGAGCTTTTGTTTCTTTGAGAAGCCAATGTTGGAGCATAGCCAAACGTTGCAAAGGAAGACAGTCGAGGGATTGACTGGTGCAGTTCAGGTTGGTGCATCAAACCTTTTTTTTTTTTTAAGGAAGGGTGCAAACCCCTTCTCCGATCCTTTGCTGAATGTTTTCAGACGGTCACCCCTTTTTTTAGGGCTCGACATCGTTTGGAGTCAGATGACTCCAGCGTGCGCGAATACACGCCACGTGTTCATTGATGTGCATTAATGCACATCACTCAGACTTTTTTAAAATAAAGTCAGTCTCCGCATACCAACGAACACATGATGTACTCAAATGCATGTTGTTGTATCTGCTTCGGTCATCTCACTCTTGACGATGTCGAACCTTTTTCTAGGCTGGTCATTGTTGTAATCTTCTGCTTTTCAAGTTGTGTAACAAAATTTATGCTCCTAAAAAGGCCAAAAAAAAAAAAAAAACAATTTGCAAACCAGTTGCTTAAAGAGATTTAATTCATGTTGCGTGGCTAATGGATAAGAGTAAACCAATCAGATACTTCACATGTAAACAGTTGAGGATTTAACTCCTACAATAGAAGTAATTCGTTGTCTGAATGGAATCCTCTCAAGTTACGATCTCCTGTTTATTGATCTGAAACCAATCAGAATATGACACGTGAGACAAAAAAATGTCACAACACGAGTGTTTTGTTCTCGATTTTTGCACTTGAAATCAACTAAAATTACAGGTGATTATACTTGAGAGGATCCGGATCCTTCCTTCTCTATATCTCAGTGAGTTGATCCAGTTAGGGCTGTCAACGAGCTAGGCTAGTTCAGTTTGGGTTCGGGTTTGGTTTGCATGAGCTGGGCTTGAGCTCAATATTTAGGCTCACGAGTCAAACTTGAGCCTAAAAAGAGACTCATTATTTTAACGAGCCTTAGTCGAGCTTAGATAGGCTCGACTCGATCTTATATATGATATATAAACTTATGCATCACATATATATATATATATATATATATATATATATATAAATACAATGTTAATAGCGTATTAGTTCCAAAAAAAAAGTTAATGATGTATTTAATAAGTCAATTATTTAATTAATTGTAAAACTAAGATTTAATAAATAGTTAAATAGTTAAGTTAAAACTTAAAAATCCCGATTAATTTACTCTTGGCCTTTCATGAGCCATGCTTTCACGAGCCGGGTTGATCTTTTCCCAAACTGAGCTTTTAGAAGTCGAACCTGAGCCGAACCTGAACCCGAAATTTTTTACTGAGCTTGAGCCAAGCACAAGCCTCTTCCAGCTAAGCTCGTATACAGCCCTAATCACAGCTCACTTCCAAGATCTCTCCTCTGGTTCCATTTGACTTTTAAATTCCAACACCAAGTGAAGGTGTCTAAAAGTCTCAAAATGGTCAAAATAATCCCGAGTAACAAAGGAAATCAGTCTCATGTCTACTAAAGATGCAGCCCCAGTTGCAAGCAACTCAAAATCTTCGAGCAAACTTACTTGATTTGAAGTCAATTTGACATAGTAGACAATGCACCCATATTCCAGTTGAATTAAACTGAACGTAACGTGACCACTTCATAATCTAAATTAATTCCATAAGGCTTTTATAGAAAGTGTTCAATATCTTGTGCTAACTGTTAAAAAAGAAAGATAAACTAAGACAAAGAACACAAAACATAGAGATTTATGTAGTTCCGCAATGGTGTCTACGCCCATGAATTCATATCCAGTTCTACTATTTTCATGAACTCTGAAAGAGAGTACAAGATCAACCACAAAAAAATGATAAATATCTTGTAATTAGGGCTGAGCAAAATAATAAGTAAAATAACTATCTTACCCTTCAGCCTTAGAGTCGATGGTTAGATCATCAGTACTTTCTGAATGCCTCAGTACCATCAATGGTTAGCCATGCTCAGCCCTAACCAACCCAAGTTCCAATCACGGCTTTATCTCTAGAGTCCAAGCCTGGTTCTATGATTTTTCATAAGATTAGGATCGGGTTCGGGCCGACCTTATTTAAAACCACAAGAACTTGTTGTCTTTCATCGTTCTTACGGTTAGGTTTTGGTAATCCGTGAGTCGGGTTAGGGTTTGTCTCAACCCGTCCCGTTGCCATTCATCTATGTTTTAAATATATATTTTATGTATAAATATTTTTGTAAATAAACATACTTAAAATTAAATATTTAAATTAAAAATAGCATTTATTTTAAAAAAATCTTCTAACTGGGTCAAATTGCCCCACCCTACTATCTTCTCAATAAAGTTAGGAGCAGGTTTGGTATTTGGGGGCTAGGTAGGGTTTCAAGGATCAGTCCGATCCGGTCTATACCGGGATTAGCCAGGACTAGTCCTATGGCAAGCCAAGATACAATAGTTGTATTATGAGGTTTTGGACTGGACTGATATAACCGATATTAGTCTGGATCGGCCGGTACAACTGATTCGGTGACCGATACAACAAAGACAACTTATATGACATTTTTTTCTTTTTTTAAATATATAAATTGGGACAGTATATACCAATATCGATTTGGATCGGACCTTTATCGACTAATCCTGACCAGTACCATTGGTCCGGCCGATCTAAAATCTCGACCAATCCCGAGATTTTAGGGCGGGTTATGTTTGTCTGAACTCCCAACCCGCCCCGTTCCATCCCAAGTTGATAGTTCCAACTTCCAACCGACAATTTCTTTTTCCTTTTTTATTTTTCCCTCTTAAAAAAATCCTTGCGAGAAACGCTATAAATACCTCCACTCCAACCCCAAGGGACGGTGTTCTCTCCTCTCTGCCCTAGTTTCTTCTCTGGAGTCTGGAGAAGGGGATCAGGAACTCCGTGTATGTGGAGGATCAGCAACAGATAAAGAACAAGAAAATTATTAAATCTGAAACACAAAAAAAGAACACGAAAAAGCTCCGACGATCGAATTCAACTCTTTGAGAACTGTTTAGAACCCTAATTTTTTCCCCCATTAGTAGTCGTTGCCATGGATCTGCGATTTCCATACTCTCCAGCCGAGGTTGCCAAAGTCCGAACGGTTCAGTTCGGCATACTCAGCCCCGACGAGATCGTAAATTTCCGATGAAACTCGCTTTATCGCATATCTGAATTTTAGGGTTTCGTTGGTTGTGGTGTGTCATCGGTTTGATTTAGGTTTACGTTTTTGATTATTTTCTGCAGAGGCAAATGTCGGTGGTGCAGATTGAGCACGGCGAGACGACTGAGAGGGGTAAGCCGAAGCTGGCCGGCCTGAGTGATCCTCGGCTTGGTACTATTGACCGGAAGATGAAGTGCGAGACGTGTATGGCAAACATGGCTGAGTGTCCTGGGCATTTCGGACACTTAGAACTCGCTAAACCTATGTTCCATATCGGGTTTATCAAGACTGTGCTCAACATCATGCGCTGTGTTTGCTTCAATTGCTCTAAAATCCTTGCTGACGAGGTACCACTGAATTCAATTCAATCATTTACAGCTAGTTTTATTGTATTTAGTTACTGGATTTCTATAACTCTCAAATTAGGGATTGTGTATAATTCGGATTCGTTTGTGTTAATTGGGATCAAACAATAATAATAAACACAGTAAAACGAAGATCAAAACAAGAGAAGAAGTTTCCACTACGTCAAATTTATACTCCTATCCGATATATAGGGCAAATCCCTAATATATCTCTGCGCAATTCTGCCCTATAGGGCCCCTCAGTTCTCTCCTCCGTGCATCTAGGTACTAGTGAATATGAGCCACCCACTATCTCTAACATTTTGGATCGTGGTCTATATATGCACACAGACTTTCTTTTTTCTATGAAAGATTAAGAGATATAAAAGGGTCATTGCGTGATTATTAGGTTCAAACATATTTATCAGAATTGAAAATGGAAATACTGACTTGCCAGTGAATGCATTTCAACATTGTGTATCAGCACTGAGAATAGAACTACGGCTTGTTCCTCTTGAATGCATTTATAATTTGCCTCCGCACAACTGATTATATTGATCAACTATGTTTTGATGGGAGCGGAGTAGAAATTGCATTATAAATTTAGACCTGCACCACCGAGAGAATTTGGGTTCAAGCATATTTGGTTGACTATTCAAGGATAGATAATGACTTGTTCCCATTGAATGCATTTATAATTTGTCTCTGCACAACTGATTATTTTGATTAACTATGTTTGACGGGAGAAGATTAGGAGTTGCTTTATAATTTAGACCCGTACCGAGAATTGTTCTTGAGTTGTGGAGAATTTGGGTTCAAGCATATTTGTCAAACTGGGGGTGGAATCATTGGTTTGGTTGACTATTGATTGCATTTTCAAAAGTGTCACCGGGCACTTGTTTATTTTGAGGATCGAAAGATTATGTTGACCATAAAGCACCATAATTTAGATGGATAGCATAGTGTCGTCACTGGCTGAAGTATGTAGCACTTCAGTGAGTAGAGTGAGGCACCTGTGCTATATATATATATAGCAGTCAAGACAACCAGGGTTCGCTTTTCTTGTCATTGCTCTTAACTGTTCATTATAGAATCTCCACATGATATAGAAGTACATGCATAGTTTTGTTTTGCTTCTTTCATGGATTTTGTGTGTGTGTGTATGCGTGCGCTTTCCTTGTTGGGAGTTCTAAAGGACTTTCTTTCTGTAATTGTACTCAATCACCATGGAATTATTATTTCATCTTTGGATTTGAGAACTCGGTATTGAGACAGACAACATAACAGCTCAATGTTGTGAGCAATAAAGCTTGGTTAAGTGATTGCGCAAACTCTGATTTTCTCATTCTTGTTATATTACAGAAGATCATTGTATGGATGAATGATTGATATGTTTGGATAACAAAAGCATCTGAGATGTATTTCTTAAAAATTCTCTGGAAATATCTGGTTCCACGATTCTGTGATTGTTCAGTTACTTTTTTGGTTTATTTCTTTTGGATGTATGTGCCTGTGCTTCAGTCATTGTCACTGCAGATGTCCATTTGTTAGTGCATCATAGATCATGACAGAATACGTTAATGGAGTCATACATGGGTAGAAGAAAAACTAACTAAAATATCTCTCCTCTAAATCGATAAATTCTGGATTTAAGAAGTACATTGAAATAGCTTGGTCAAGGGATGTCAGGTCGAGCTTGTCATAATAGAAACAGGAAAAAATGTGCATGCTGAAGTCGATCATAGCTTCCGTATAATTTATATAGCAGTTTGTGCCGTGCCAATAATGATATATTTTGCGATAAACATTTAAGTGGTTCTGATTCAAATGCAATGTATTCAGTAACCAGAAACATAGTTGATCATCCCATCTTTTCCAGGATATACCATCAAAATGTTCTAACGTGGAACTAGTGATGACGTATATTACATTGACTCGGGTACAGGTATCGGATGTTGGTGTGTGTCTAGGTGTCTGATTTGTCTCATCCCCAAAACACGGGACACTGGAATTCGGCCCAGCTACTACATATTCTGAACTTATTTATGCTTTTATTATTACCAAAATATGAATCTACGTACACAATTTTAATTTTTACTCATTTTAAACTTGATAATTAAGTATAGAATGAAGATAATGAGGCATTCGTTCAGAATAGAGGAAAATATGTTAATAAAAAACCTAGACATGGCTTGGAAGGATTCGGCATGTATCTCATATCCATGCCATGTCGCGTCGACACGTCTACTTTGGGATGAATAGAAGAGTCCATGAACATAAATAATGACTTAACTGGCTGATAGTCTTTCATCCATGGTTATCTTCTGTGTATTGTGTTTAGTCATGTTTGTTTTTCAAATAGTGCGAAAATTGATTGTTAGGTATTGAATTTCTTATTTAGGAGGATCACAAGTTCAAGCAATCACAGAAAATAAAAAATCCAAAACATAGACTAAAAAAGGTTTTGGAGGCCTGTAAAAACAAAGGGAAATGTGATGGTGGTGATGAAATTGAGGCCCAAGCTCAAGATTCTGAAGAACCAATTAAGAAGAGTCGAGGGGGTTGTGGTGCTCAACAGCCAAAGCTTGTTATTGAAGGTATGAAAATTGTTGCAGAGTACAAGGTTCAGAGGAAGAAAAGTGACGACCAGGAACAGCTCCCTGAACCTGTTGAAAGAAAGCAACAGCTGTCGGCAGAAAGAGTATCTTCTTATTCTTCTTTGTCATTGTTGTAATCATCTTCTTCTGGTCATTTTTTCTTTTATTCCCCTTCTAGTTGTACCATATTATTAATATTTTACTGCATCTATTCCAGGTTCTAAGTGTTCTAAAGAGGATAAGTGATGAAGACTGCAGATTGTTAGGTTTGAATCCTAAATATGCTCGTCCAGATTGGATGATTTTACAAGTCCTTCCAATTCCTCCACCACCTGTGAGACCTTCTGTCATGATGGATACCTCTTCTAGGAGTGAGGCAAGCTTCTTCTGCTGTTTTTTTTTTTTATCATTTTCATCAAAGCCCCAACTTATTCTATTGATAGTGATTTGTAGAATAGTTTCTGTCCACATGGTGTTTAGAGGGCCTGATGTTTGGAGCTTTAATAATAAATTTTAGAAAAGAATGCTTAGATGATGCTCTGAATCTCCATCCAAATGAACATTCTGATGTCTTCTTTCAAATTTGTATCAATTTGATTGCTAGTTCCTAGACCATAACTTGTTTTTATTTTTATTTTTGAACCAGGACGATTTAACTCATCAGTTGGCAATGATTATTAGACACAATGAAAATCTGAGGAGACAGGAAAGAA
>JAUPMG010000004.1:17834342-17854753 GCA_031762675.1 Pachysandra terminalis
ATGGGTACCCTCAGAACTGGGTACCCTTGCTAATTTGCCTTGGGTACCATTTTGGTATCCACGTGGCAGCAATCCAAAATCCAACGGTGCTGTATGGATTGCTGCAAGTCTTAAGCGAAAGCTAGAATAATGCAAATCCAACTCTATTTAGAGCAATGTGGTAAAAGTTTTAGGCTGCGTTTGACCCGGCTTATATAAGTGTTTATTTCAGCTTATAGCGTATTAAAGCACTTTTTAAAATTAAAAGTGTGTTTGGTAACACCTAATGTGTAAGTGCTTATCCATAAGCAATAGAGGAAGACTACCCATAAGCACTTAAATAAATATTATTTTTAAACTTTAATAATATTTTGATCGTACCTATTTTACTCCTAAACTTTCATAAGCACTTAAATAAATGTATTATGCCATAAGCTATTTTTTTTCAGGTAAGCAACTTATAGATGTTGTGGATAAATGCGTTCCCATTGAGTGACTTATCCAATGAGTGCTTATCCAAAAGCACAAGCCGAGCCAAGCTCAGCCTTTGCTGTATAATATTAGTCAATTTTGGGCTTACCATGTCCACCCCTCTCGATAGAATCACCCTATTAACTCGGACATATATAACTTAGTCTTGGCTCGTTATATTTGAGTTCTTCTTCAAAAACTTAGCAAGTTTACTTAAAGAGTTGGTCGATTCAGCTCATTAGAATGACAAAATTATCTCTAATATTAATACATGCTTATTTTGTTGTGAGCGTTGGGCAAAGCTAGGATTCTTTTGTATTTATTTTGTTGTGAGAGTAGTCAGGGGCAGAGCTAGGATTATATTGTAGGGAGACGAGATTTGACAAAAATACGACTTTTTGTTTGATAAAATTAATGTTATTTTTGATAAAAAAAAAAAAAAGACACGACTAAAACTAGTTTCTATATTATACATACACATATCTATAAATAATATATATAATGTATTTTGATTTTTTTGGTTCGATTCATTTTAGTTGAAGCCTTAACCGTAAAATGAACCAAAATAGTTTTGTTTTTGTTTTCTAAATCATTAGGGGTGCAACTCGGTTCGGTTTGGTTCGGATTGAACTCAACCCAAGACTAAACTAAAATGTAATCACATCAACCCGAAACCGAACAAAATTGAATTGGAAAACCCAAACCCAAACCGGATTAAATTAGGATAACCGAATTGTTGTTTCGGTTTGGTTTGATTCGGGTTGGATTGAGTAACCTCTAACCTACATTAAACTAAAGATGTAATAGATAAGGGCTTTAGAACTGGATTCAAATAAGAAGAAGATAAATGATATGTGTTACATGGTGAATCTGAAAATCAAATACAACTAACAACGAGAGAATAAAACAAATGGTGTTTCAGAGAATCACAATTCACATGATATTACAAAGTAGAGAGACGAGTTAAGATTCGCTTACCATGGTGATTTCGAGAGTATTGGGGAAATCTTTGTCTGTTCGCTTCGTGCAAAACCCTAACACGATGAAGAGAAGAAACGTCTCGTCTGTTTTTATACGATTTTTTTGTATAAACAAGAATATGACGCGAATGTTCAACGTTGGACGGAGGTCGGGAGGGAGAAGGAGAATGGCTGCCTCTTTCTTTCTGCTGGTTGAGTTTCAGCAGATTCTCATTCAGTAGGATTAGGGTTTTGTTTCTCTTATTGAATATGAGCTGTTGGATTAAAAATCATCAACGGCTCATATAAATCTAAGATTAATATAAATGTTTTATATATCTTAAATAAGGTCTATAAATCTAAAACTAATATATGGCATATAAAATATAGTTTAATTTATTCGATTTGGTTCGGGTCAATTCCGTTTGGTATAATTCGGATTGAGTTTCGCTTTGGTTCGGTTCAATACGGTTTGGTTCGGTTTAACCAAAGACTCAGCCCAAAACCGAACCAAACTAATTCGGTTTGGATTTTTCTAAATTATAACCAAACCATTTGTTTACAATACCAACCATTCAGGTTAAACCAAACCGAGTTGCACCCCTACAAATCATACCAAACCAAAACAAAAAAAAACAAAAACCAAACCAAACTAAATGACTTTTTCGGTTTGATTTGTTCGATTTCTGGTTCAAACCAAACCAATTGACACCAATAATGAATGAAGATATATACAAAAGTGAAAACAATATATTGGGAGGAGGCAACAAAAAACTTTAGGAAGACGAACAGAATTTGAAATGGAATAATTTATAATAGGTTACAAAAATAATTACCATGCAACTTTAAAATTATTTAAAAATTGAGAGGTCCAGTTGCCCACTCTCACCCCTAAAATAGCCCCGCCCATAAGAGTAGTAAACTTTATAATACTGAATTGTTAGTGATTCAACCGAGTTACACTCGTCCATTCAACTCAACACAATAATAAATTAAGATAATGAAAAAATTACTCATAACTCTTAAGAGAGACTATTCAATTTGTACGGGAGTATTGAACCTTCACAGTGAAGACCGAGTGTCTTGGAACGAGTTAACTAGGATCGGTGTGAAGAGTAGTAGTGTGAGGACAAAGCAGAGAGAGAGAGAGAGCGAGAGAGAGAGAGAGAGAGAGAGGTCTGTCTTTGTTGGGTCTTATTTGCTTGGAGTGAGAGTTATGTTTTCTGGTTGGGAAGCTTTGAAGCTATATGGAAATGGATTAGACGTGAACTCAACCTTTTGGCTTCATTAAACAATTTGACAAGCAGGAAAAGTCAAAAAAATAAAAATAAAAAATTGAGCTCATTGCTTCCAATGTTGCCCATCCGCACCAAATTATCGATTTTGACCGTTCAATCAGCAGACCACAACATGGAAAACCAGATTAGCTAGATAGTTTCATGATATAGTGAGCCCAATATATATATATATATATATACATATATATATATATATATATATATGTGTGATACACAGTATCATCACCAGGTGTATTTTATCCTAATTGGGATTAGGGCTGTAAATGAGCTGAATCCAGCTGCGCTTTATCCTGGTCGATTCGAGCTCATAAACCTTTAGCAAGGCTCATTAAAAAAATTTGGGCTTAGATTCGTTAAAATATTTTGGGTTCAGGCTCGCAAAAAAACTTAGATTAGTACAAATGCATTGCTATTATAATTAATAATTATTATTATATTGGTGATCAAATGGGCTAATTAAATCTTACTAGACACGTGGCGCTATTTTAAAAGTGTGTACACATTTTGGGTATAGCAACATACACTGAATCATTCAATAAAACTGTAACAGCTGTACAGTCGTCTTTCATGTACCAGCTGTCAATAACTGCGTACGGTGATTAGACCGTTTGGTGAAAATGTAATATTTGAACCGGCTCAAAGATATCTGACCATCCTTATCACCAAAAAGAAAAAGCTTCTTGTAGAAGCAACATTTTTGAATTCCAGCTTATGAGGAGACGCCACGTGTCCCGAACTCAAACAAACACAAGCAATCTTTCTTTTTGAAATTTTCAAAAGGACAAGGACTTATGTTCCCACGGCACACTGCCTTCTAAGCACTCTTAAGAAATAAGATTTCACTCTTCCTTCGAAGGACTTTATTTTACTCGAAGGACATTTAAGGGCATGCTACCCCTAATAGACTTCTCAATAGTTAAAGTTTCAAATAAAGTCTCGAAGTCACATCTATTTATTCTCTAGAACAGACTTCGAGTGGTTTTGTTATATAACCTTTACATTTTTAAGGTGTCCCACTTAAGGAAAGATCCTCAAGGGAAGGAACTCGAGGGAACTGTATGTACCTTCTAACTCAGAAGTCATTCTTAGATCACATCCATAGACTTCGAAGGACCATTTATTATGTTTTGTCTTAAAGGAATCACGAAGCATGTATATTTTTTCCTGCTAAAGCGGATTCAAAGGCAAACTCGAAGGCTAACCACCTCCAGATGGTGAACTCGAAAGCCAACCACCTCCAGATGGTGAATTCGAAAGAGGTATGTTTCCTCCTGCCAAAAGTAAATTCGAAGGAGGAATATTCCTTCCTCCTGACGCGAATTCGAGGCTAACCACCCTGATATGGTCAATTCGTCAAAGGGTCTGTCACCCTCAAAAGGACTGAGAATTTTGTCCTCCTCGAAGGACACTGACTTGGGTTTATCCCCTCGAAGGCAGTCTTTTATGCATCCAAATTACAAATTAGGACTCGAAGTCGCTTTTATTCGTTCTTATGAATTGATTTCAAGTTATACACTGGACTTTCACTTCTAGAAGAAAAGTCTCAGTGGAAAGAGCTTTAGAAGTCGAAGGTATGCCATCTCCAGAAGTATTTCCTGAAGATAGGCTTCCTACGGACTTTGAGAACGTCATTTCACTTCACTTTGAAGGAATTCATATGTTTACTTCTGATTTCATTCAAGTAGAAGGCACTCGGATTGGTTACTGTAGCTATGAATCTTAAGGGATTTCAAGACAAACTCTTCTTTATATGGACTATTGGTCATAAAAACGAGTTCCCTAAATAGACACTCAACTCCGAGTTCTCTAAATGGGTAATTCGAGAATACATTGATCACCTTGTAAGTATACAACTATTCTTGATTTCCTTCGAAGGAAGATAGCCGCCAAAGGGAGTTTCTCCTTCGAAGTATACGAATTCAGGAAGGCACGTGGTAAAACTTTACCTACTTATAATGTCTGCTTTCTAACTTATCTAAAGGGGGGTTTGTCTTTTCTGGAATGGTGGCAAGAATGGTGATGCTGCCCTTGGGATTTGTATGAAAGTGACATGAGTCATCCGATCCGTGTTACTCAAGTCCCAAAGCAACCTATCGCAGAGCAGGTTTTTAATGCTTGAAATGATTACCTCTCTTTCTCTGGAAGTAACTTAGGCATGTTGAATAACACGTGTCATTCAGGATATGTTTTAGGACTACGTGTCACTCAAGATATGCTTAGCGTGTGAGGGTCCCTCTCTGAACGCTTAGCCGAGTGACACTTGTTCTATTTGGAGTGGAAAAGTCTCTACAAATAGTGGAACACATCCTCCATTGAAGAAAATCGAGATCGAAGATCTGAGTTAAGACTAGAAACTCTGAAATCTGATAACTCAAGAAATAGAAGGCAATAGTGAGTAAAGACACTAAAAGAGAAAGAGAGTAGTCAATTACAACGTGTATTTCGTATACATATTGTAGACTTCAAGTCTTCAAACTCTGAGGTTTTACTGCTCTGAGATTGCATTCTAACTGACTTCCCAGTTATTGCAATATCCCCTTCCTTCTTGTCTCTTCTCTTTCTCTTATCTACAGGTCAAAGTTGAGAAGGAACGATCTTGACTGAACGGCTACGCGACGGTTTAAGCTATCTTGAAACGGACTTCCCTATCTTTTCTCTGGAAGACTAGTTGTAACTAGTTCTTATGTATTAGTTATCATTATATTCTAATATATTTTGTCTTTTACAAACCCGTCATCACCAATATATAATATAATATATTAACATGTGTGTTTAATTTAATACATAATATAAGATAAAGGAATATGGACGTATAATCCCGTGTACAAATCGAGTCGAACTTTAATCGAGTCGAGCCTACCCAAACTCGACTCAAACTCATTAAGATAATAACCTCTTTTTTTTGGGTTCAGGCTCGGCTCACGAGCCTAATTATAGAACTCAAGCTCGGCTTGTTGACAACCCTAATTGAGATTGGTGAGATTGAGATTTTAATTAAACCCCGGGTGATCTCTTTGTAATCTCGGCCATCAACGTTTTTTAAAATCTTTCCCAACCAAACGGACCCTAATGGTACGTAGGTGAACTTACAAGCCACGCATCTTTCACCTTCGCACTTTCTTCATTTTGGCATTTTGCCAATTGCCACCGGTCGGTTAAAATTAAAATCCGAAAGTGCCCCGGATTCTCTCATCTCTCTCGCATTTCAAAACAAAGCAAATATAGCTAGACTCAAGTCCCTTTACCACTTTGAAATGTTTCTTATATATATATATATATAATAGTTGCTAAGCTTGTATTCCTTCAATTCCTCAATATTCTTTAATTTCTTCATTGTTCAGAATCACAGTTAGAGAGAGAGATATGAAGAAGTTTGCAGCTTTGAGCCATCTATTTGTTACCGTCTTTCTTTCCAATTTCTCCACCTTCCTGGTGATTCCGGCCATTACCGACGTCACGATGTCCGCGCTTTGCCCCGGCAAAGACGAATGCTCGCTCGCCATTTACCTCACCGGATTCCAGCAAGCAGTATGTATACAATAAGTCTTGTGAACAATTTTCTCATTATGTAAACTTCTTCTCCTTCTTCTTCTTTGTTGCATGTCATTTTCATACATGTATTGAGAGCCAATATGAGTCATATGGTACAGTAGTGAGCAGTGACTAAGATTTTGAATGTCTTCTCAGTGGGTTTTCTGTGGTTTTAAATCTTTTTCTTCCTTCGTGTGCAGTACTATACCCAATAAGATTGAGTTGCACTAACACCCCATCAATACAATTTGGAATTCTAAATGAAGCAAATGCAAACATGAATGTGTACATCAATCATCATCACTACATGTCATACATGGATTTACCACCTTTGCATACATACATGTACCCATACATGCAAGAACTTTTTTTTTTGGGGGGGTAGAAATACTTGCAAGTACTTTTATCTATCTGAAGCCACACAACAAAGAAGGATTGCTCTTTTACTGTTTCAATTTAGGTTTATTCTCTTCTATTGACAAACTACCAAAATCCATGAAGTCATAAAATGAAGTGAGTACACTACTGCCTCCGGAACCTGTTTGCTTTCTCAGTTTTTCACAAAATTCCAATCTTTTCTTAGGTCAGGTACAAGATTCGAATTTTGTATATCTTATGATTACGTGAGTTGTATTTATGAACATGTGAATTAGGAAGCTTCTAAGAAGTTGGTGTGCCAATATATATATATATATATATTGTTGTTGTTATGTGGAAACTGATGCTAGTGAGACATTTGAAAAGTAATAATGATGCAACTATCGAAGGGTAAATAGTAATTTTACTTACTGTTTTGTTTAGTCCTAATTACAAAGTATTTATCATTAGTTTGTGTGGCTGTTCTTGTAATACATTTTCTAAACTCGTGAAAATAGTAGAACTTCGTGTGTATTTGTGGACATAGACACTATTTACTGAATCACGTAAATCATTGTGTTTGTGTGTGCTTGATTCGTGTTCTTTTTTCTCCATAATTCTTGTTTGCTTTCAGATTTTCTCCTAAAATTCCAATCTTTTCTTAGGTCGGGTACAATATTGGAATTTTGTATATCTTATAACTAGGTGAGTTGTATACATGAACATAGGAAGGAAGCTACTAAGCAGCTGGTGTGGTCCCAACATTCCATGACTCTTTCCTATGTGGTTTAAACTTGAATATATATATATATATATAATTTTTTTTTATGACATGAATCTATGTCCCTACTAAACCCGACCCTATTTAGTGGGAATAGGGTAAACCCCAGATGCATAACCTACCTACAATGATTATATATATATATATATAGGCAAGTCTGGGGACTCGAATTTGAGGTCTCCATTTCCTGAGCTGGAGAGCCTGTCAGTTGAGCTAACCTGTGTTGGATATTTTGATGCAGATCATAGGGATGGGGACATTAGTGATGATGCCAGTGGTGGGGAACCTATCAGATGAGTATGGGAGGAAGGCTCTGCTTACACTTCCAATGACAATCACCGTTGTTCCCCTAGGTATGCTTCTATCTTATCACTTCCTAATTAACTGTTTTTAACTGTGATAGCTAGTATCGTTAAAATACACAGCAGGACCTACAAACTGACATAAAGCTATGTTTTTTATGAGGTTTAATATACCAAAATATAAATTATAATGATGAAAAAACAGTGATAAGAACAGAGAAGAGTATCACAGATAACAGTAGTGATACAAGAGATGAATGTGAGACACAAGAGAAGGAATCGATTGGGAGAATTCTCTGTATCTTTTCTTATTCTTTCACTAACAATTACATGTATAAATAGGAACTTACAAGAGTCTTTCCTAAATTATACAAAGAAACTTCCTTATCTATACAAGGTAATAGATAATCAGAGTCTTCCTTATCTATACAAGGTAACAGAATAACAAATAGCTAATTAGTAGCTAATTAATGGGATATACCGAGTAACTTGTGTTTTCATGAGAAGGTATTTCCATGAGAGGAGAGAATCGAAATCTTAACAAATGATAAATAGTTTTCCTTATAATCATAGATTGGATGCTTAACAAGGGAAAAAAAAAAAAAATGAAAAAGACTTCTTTTTCTTTCTTTAGAGAAAAAAAAAATATATATATATACATATATATCATGATTCATTTAAAGAAGATAAAATTCTCCTTTTTCTCTTATATAATATAGTAATAGCATTTTTCGACATTAAAAATAATAATAATAATAATAATAAATAAATGTTAACCAAACATTTACTGCTGCTACTTTATTTTGTGATTGATGTCACCTCGTGGTTGCTTTTAGTAGTTGCCCTTATAATTTCCGGAGTAGGTGTATTGTCCCAAGGGGGCAAAAGACACAAGTAGGGTAAGGAAGGTATCTTACCAAGCAAAAGAGCTAAGCACGAAGGTAAGAGGGCATTGATATGTAGAATGTAGTGTACATTTAGGGGTGTAATTGGGTCAGTTTAGTATCGTTTAGTGATCAAACCATATCCGTCATGTTTTTTCGGGACTTTGAATCAAATTAATTCAGCTTTTCATTTTCAACGAGAAAAACAAATTAAACGGAGTAATTTTGTCTTAGTTCAATTTGCTTTCGATTTAAACCAAACCAATTGATACTCCTAAATTGTACTTGACTTATCATTTATAAACATACGTATTCTACAAAACAATAACTTAAGATTGCATCAGATACTTCACTGAGAATAGTTATATGCATGATCCACCAAAAAAAAAAAAAGAGTAGCCATATGCATGACATTGTGGGGAAAATAATTTTGTCCTAGGGTATTTGTTATGTACCATGATACCATTCATCACAAGACATATCAATGACATGTGCGTATGATTGGTGGGCCTACACCTGCAGGAGTGCAAATCTTATGTTATGAGCCCCTCACCTGTTATACTTTATGAGGAATTATTATTTTACCCTCGAGTGTATTTGGCAAGCGAATTTTATGTTATGAACCCCTCACCTGTTATACTTTATGAGGAATTATCATTTTACCCTCGAGTGTATTTGGCATATCACGGGACTCATAACAGAGAATCTGCGTCCGCATTACAAATTAATACCCTATCCAAATATAAAAACTATTTTTATCGAGAGTTGTTATCATCAGAGACTTGATGCATGATTGTTGATGAAAAGGCTAAAATGGATACAATATAGTAACACATGGTTACAGCGATATTGGCTTATAGCAGGACGAAGAATTTCTTCTACGCATACTATGTACTGAAGACTCTCACTGCCATGGTCTGTGAAGGCAGCATTCACTGCCTGGCTCTTGCCTATGTGGTAATTATCTCAAACTTCACTTATTTAATTTCTTTCATTTATTATCAATCCTTTGCGTTTGGTTAATTATATTATTATTTGGAAGCGTCACGATTTTAATTGTCAATATCATATCATGACAGTAAAAGTTTTTGAGAAAAGAATTATTTTTTCAAGGACAATAAATTTGTATATGTAATCCCTTATTAGGTGATAAAAATGCATTATGCCTAACCTTGTTAGTTTCTAACATACAAATGACTTAAAACCACAACATTGTAGGTTATTGTTGCTTAAGTTTATAGAGAAAAAATGATTATTGAATCACAATATTATTATAAAGATATGAAAGAAAATATTGAAAAATAAATAATAAAATCTATAAACAACTTGGGTGCTGGTAGGAGTGTATATTCGGGCAGTGCGTGTCGGCCTGACATGAAAAATTTGTGCCGATTATGCTTCGTGTCGTGTGGTGCCTAAATTTCGGGCCCCAGGCTCGACATGGGGAACGGTTGTTATTGTGCCATGCCAAGCTTCTTGCTTTGCATTGCTTTGCCTATAAAATGGCCAAAACTTGATTCGTCCCCGTGCTACTGCATGTGCCGTGCCATGGGCCAGGATCCCAGGCCCGACACAAATTGTGTAGGTCGTGTCTAGGTATGATCCAAATCATGTGAGGGCTGGGTCGGCATGCGTAGACTAGCACCATTGTACATCCTTAAGCGCAGGTTTGATTATTTCAACCTATATTAAATGAATGGATTTGGACCGGTTTGATATTAACCGATATTGCTGGTCGGACGATTGGTTTGACCGTTCAAAAAAAATTAATTTAAAAAAAAGAAGAGCAAATGACCCACTTTTGAACCGGATCCGGACCGGATGGTACCGTCCAGTCCGGTCCCCGGTCCCGATGCTTTAAACCTTGCTGCCACCTGGAAATTATTGCGACCGTTATGTGATGTTTCTCCGTTAATTAAATAAATCCAAAAAAAAAAAAAATGAAGTTTCCCTCCAAAGTACAAACCTCCTCTAACTGTAAGTCCTCTCTCTGTTCTTCTCTTCCTCTCTCTTCTTTAAATACACAGTTCGTTTTTTTTTTTTTTTCTCTCAGGCAGACAACATTCCAGAGGGCCAACGCGCGTCGGCGTTTGGAATTCTATCGGGAGTCGGATCAGCGGCGTTCGTTTGCGGAACCCTAGCTGCTCGTTTTCTACCCACGTCTTCGACATTCCAGGTTTCTCGCTCTTTTCTGTTTCTTCTTT
Source organism: Pachysandra terminalis (assembly GCA_031762675.1). NCBI lineage: Eukaryota > Viridiplantae > Streptophyta > Magnoliopsida > Buxales > Buxaceae > Pachysandra > Pachysandra terminalis. Next base: position 17,845,109 of record JAUPMG010000004.1, read on the forward strand.
TCCTTCTCTCTCTCTCTCTCTTGATCTCGATCTCTGTTCTGTAACATCTGCTTATTTTTATTGATTGATTCAGGCTTCTGCATTTGTGGCGGTTGTCGCAGCTCTCTACATGAGAATTTTCCTCAAGGATTCAATCAGCGACAACAATGCTTCCACACAAACAAGCTTGAAGAAAAGATCGGATTACATTCAGTCCAATGGCAATTCGTCTAGGAAGATACAGGTTTTCAGGAAAGTTCCTTCGGTGGAAGATATTATCTGCTTGTTAAAGAGTAGGTGAGAGAGTTTTTTCTCATAATTTCTAGGTTCCTCATTTTGTTGTTCTTTTCGATTTATGATGTTTAGATTTTATTTCTTAACTGTTCATTGACTGGAAATTAGGGTTTACTTTAGGGCTGCATTTAAGTGTTCGATGTTACTCAGTTTGTCGAAAATCTTGCAGGCTAATAAGAACAAAAAAAAGGGGGAAATCGGATTAATTTATGTAATGGAAAAAACTTCAACTTTTCATACTAGAACAGTGAAAGCTTCAATTTGAATTAGCTATCAAGATATCTGAAGCAAGAATCAGTTTTTAAGGAGAAAATCTAAGTTACCCATTAGGCAAAGCTCCAGAACAGCCTATGACGATTTCTTAATTGTCTATTGACTGGAAATTAGGATTTACTTTAGGGCTGCATGTAAGTGTCTACGTTACTCAATTTGTCGAAAATCTAAGAATAAAAAAGTGTGTGTTTAGTAGGGGGGGAGAAATCAGATTAATTTTGGAAATGGAATTTTTTTTTCAATTTTTCATGCTAGAACAGTGAAAACTTCAATTTGAATTAAGTGTCAAGATTTCTGAAGCAAGAAATGGTTTTTAAGAAGAAAATCTAAGTTACCCATTAGGCAAAGCTCCAGGACAGCCTATGTCATCAATTGGATAGGATTTACCCATTGGGTTGAAAAAGGAGGGAAAACAAAAACAAAGCTTGATTAAGAGTATAATTATGCAATCAGTTGATTTGATCTCCCTGGTGGAATCTGTTCATGGTAGGAAAACATTCAATCTGCTCCATGTATGTTGTCATATACTGTTGGTAGACTGATGGTTTATCATTGGTATACCCAAAATTTCCTGTTCATTAAACTGCCTGCTTGTGTCTATGATGTTTCTCTAACTGTTTCTTCTGCCTCAAAATTTTTGTATAAAAAAACTTGTTGCAGCTTGACATTTGCGCAAGTCGCAACTGTTGCATTTTTCAACAATCTTTCGGAGGGTGCAGTTCATGCCTCATTAGTGGTAGTTTTCTTCCTCCTTGGATCATAATATAGATTCACAATCATACCATACATCCTGTGTGTTTTTTTTTTTTTTTTTTTTTTCTATTTTTCATGTTTAGCTGAACTCTGTTGATTCTTGAGAAACTCTATGGTACACGAGTTGTTATTTTTTCTTATAAATCATAGAGAGAGCTTTCTGCTTCTTGATGCTAGCGATCCTCATGCCAACTTGCTGAATCAAAACTACAGATGAGATGTTAAACATTTGTCTATGCTTTTAACACATTAATTAAGAAGTGCTATATAATACCGGAGAAACATGACAAGTGTGAGATGGATAGGAGGGTATGAAACAGGAAGAAAAAGAAGTGAAACAATCAGTGACTGCTTGGTTGCTTGCATGGAAAATGCTTCTTACCAAGAAACTTACTAAGAAAGTTATCTACTTGATCTTGGACTTGACATATGCCCCATTAATCTTTTAATAGCAAAACTTCCCCCAAGTCAACTATAGCCAACTTCAGTGTGATTGATTTTCTCAGAAGATTGAGTTGATGGATATTTATATGCATTTCCCGGATATTACAGCATCTTTCTGTAGGACACAACACTTCGCGCCGATTTGATGGATATTTATATGTGTATACCGATCATTGTAGCATCTTTCTGTAGGACACAATACTTTGTGCCTAAACATAGACACCTTATCTTCATCGAAATCATCCTACTTCGTCAATGGCATAACTTTGTTGTCTGTTTAAGCTTTGAACCTAGTCAATGTATATTTTTTTGCGCTTTCTGACTTTACTGCTTACTCAATTCCTTCTATAGAAGATTGCTATTGAGTATAGAAAAAAATCACAGTGACGTCGCTGGATCCAAGGAAGAAGAAATATGAAAATGTGTGAAATAAACAAGATCTATCTATATGCTGAGGTTTTTGAGTTCTTAAGATTCCTAGAATTGTTAATGAATTGACTTTGAAATATTGTATTGGAAGAGTTAGAGCATATAGGTACACCTCTGGATGCTGAGGTTATTCAGTTCTTAAGAGACTTCAAATCTGTTGGGTAACTTCAACACATAACAAATCAGGGCATTTTTGGCTACAGTATTTTGCATGCCCATGCCCAATCCCTAGCCATGGTCAACTGTTCACTTGTTTGAGGGGAAGACCTTAACTTCCTACTCAAACCTTAATGAAATTGCTTCAGAGAAATTTTAGCTTTTACTATGGTCAGTTTGATCCACAATCAAAGTTATTTTATTTTATGTGTAAGGTTTTAGAAACTTTCGAGGGTTGAAGCAGGTGATTGATCTCCAGGAGAATGAATAAGCTTAACCCTCTTTTTCCATGGTGTATGTGCTTGATAACACATAATCTTTTAGGAAATAAACACTTCTTTTTTACCGTCCTTGATATCAACCACTTTTTGTTATTTAAATTTCAAACAGTAGATGAAATACAAGCATATCTGAAATTCAAGGGATAGATACTGAATTAATTGATCTGCCACAAATTCTTAGGGCTTCAAATTAGGACATGGAACATAGAAGTTCATTTACTAACACTTGTACTGTACAAGCATTTTCTTTAGAACGTTTGGTGGATAGTGGATACTTGGGATTTTATACATGCAATTTATACACAATAACATGCTGGAAGAGGTACTCAATATATCTCTCGGTTGTCAAATTAAACTTTTTGTTATTTTCCGGTGCAGTACTACTTAAAGGCCCAATTTCACTTTAACAAAAACCAATTTGCTGATTTAATGATGATTTTTTGGGGTTGCTGGCACCATATCACAGGTATGTTTACCATTTTAGGCCCCTGAAATGTTTGGTGAGTGATTTACATTAGCACACCTTCTATCTTCAGCTTTTCATATTCCTTTTTTGTATAATTTCAGTTTCCATCTGTATGCGTCTGAAATTGAGGTACTTGTGCAGCTGCTTCTCATGCCGATGTTGGCACCTTCTATAGGGGAGGAGAAGTTGCTTTCTATTGGGCTTATTGCGAGTTGCACACATGTAACCATCTTGTCTCACTCTGTTAGTCATTGCATATTTATGTTTATTATTAGAGCTTGTTATCATTTAAATACACACAAATCCATCAATTATGGAATTACTAATCTACGAGCTGGAATTGTGCAGATGTTTCTTTTCAGCATATCATGGTCCTACTGGGTAATTCTCTTTTCAACTAAATTATCGAGATTCAATACTGGGTTTGGTGATAAATTGACCATTTTCCTTTACCATATTTGTATTCAAACTTATATAAATGCAGTATTGTCAAAGCGACCGTGTATGCTAGTTTTAGTGAGCAAATCCCATATATGACCAGCACATATGATGTCCCTTCTAATTGTATCAATTGTGTGACCGCAAAGGACATTGTGCGGCTGCATATGCGATTATGCGACCGCACAATGCCTGTGCTATACACAGCTTTAAGATTCACAAAGATGATCAAAGTATTTATTTATTTTAAGTTACGAGTACTCAAATATAAAATTAGCATTTTTTTTTGGTAATAGTCACAAAGATGATCAAAGTATTTTTTTTCTTCTAATTTTAATCATTTTCTTTTTTATTTTTTATTTTGTCTGATCTGCACAACCTGGGAGGTTGCATATGCGACCAGAACCCCTTGTCAAATATTCGACCATTAGTGAATTGAAAACATTGCATACATGTAAGAAATGAGTGATTGGTATTCTCTGAATTCTCATAGCAGAAGGATCTAGTACCATTTGATAATTTGTACTTTTCTTTTTCTCATCGTAGTATTTCTTCATAGGTCATTTACACGAAATCTGTTATTATTAATTACCTTCTAAGTGATTTGTACTTGCTTTAATAATTACATTTTGTGTTATACTACTTTTGTGGACATTCTAAACCTTGCAGGTTCCTTATGCCTCTGCTATGTTCTCTGTTATGGTTGTTTTTGCACCCCCTTGCGTTAAGTTCTTTACTTTCTATCTTGTCAGAAATTCTGGTTTGTTGGTTTAGGCATTGTGATTCTTGATATAAGTTCCGTGTGCAGATTCGGACCATTGCATCCAAACAAGTCGGGCCGGATGAGCAAGTAATTTTCTTAAGAGATCTTTAGCTGCTATTATTGATGAAATTCTTTCTCTATAGTACAATGATAGCTAATGACGGCTAACAATTCTCGTACTTAATTCAATATTTTTCTTTTTTTGGAGTTTCTTTTAATGAAAAAAGCTGATATGTTCTATAATAAAATAAAGTATCATACCTCGTGCAATATTTAAGGAAATATCAAGAAGCTGGAGCTATTTCATAAAGCTTACTTTTAGCCTTGAAAATCTTGAAGCTAGGACTCGTTAAAGTTGGATATCACTATCTTTGAATTTATGCCGTGGGCATGGTAAAGTGATGGAGAATAAGGATTTGTTATCTTCTCATGAATACATCAGGTTTCCTTGTTCATCCTGTTTCACATTTACTTGGTTTATATTGACTAGTTAAAGTTCATTTCAGGGAAAAGCTCAAGGGTGCATCTCGGGCATATGTTCCTTTGCCAACATTGTCTCTCCATTAATTTTTACGCCTCTAACAGGTGAATATAACTCCACCCCCTCTCTCTATCTCTTGTTATTGTTGTCGTATAAATTGTCAAAGTAACGAGTTTTTATTTTGTTTTTCCAGCTCTGTTCCTGTCTGATCGAGCACCATTTCATTTCCCCGGCTTCAGTATTATGTGCATTGGGTTTGCTTCAGTAAGAGTTCAACTATATAATGAAAATGGATTTTTTTTTTACACGAGCAGTCAGTATCAGTGTTAAGTATCAGCTGATACAACTCAGGACGAGTCATGATCTCGAGCCGATCCTGAAAATAACTGAAATTCTCCGACTCGGTTTCGGACGATCCAATATGGATCGTCCGAAACCCCGGAAGAATTTTATGATTAAAAAAAAATTTAACCATGTTTGGATCGGCCATCCAACTCGGTATTAGACCAGGACGATCCCCGATCTGATACCGAGTTTAAACACTATGGTATATGGTGTTGAGCTGTGTTCCAAAGCTATAAAACCTGACATAGTCCATGACGTTTGAGCAGTGCCGATGTAAATGCAAAACATTTCATTGCTTACATCAACACTGTTACTACACCATAAACTGCCGTGCTTGTGATTTAGATGATCTTAACAAGGTTGTTCATTAGATTACGTGATGTTGTCTGCCTAGTTGTTCTTTTCTCATGGATTCAATTTCACAAAGAAGATATTTGTTGCTTGCAGATGATAGCATTTGTTCAAAGCATCATGATCAGGGCTGTTCCTCCAATTTCAAGCCACAAACTCAGCAACAGCGACTACGCAGAGGCCTAGTTTTCAACAAGGATGATCATTCCCCTCTCTGGCCTTTATAATTGAGGTAATTGAGGTAAACTGGTCTCTATTCAATTCAATTACACTGGAGCATCAAGTATTTTCAAATCATGTAACTGCAGCTGATAGTTGGAAACTAATCAATATATATAGTTGAGAATGGAGAATGGAGAATGGCTTGATCCTTGCCCTCTTCACTCTTCAGTGGGGGAAAAGAAACTGGGTCCCATATAATTGACCCATGTTTTCTTTTAGTGTAAAACGAATGCCTTGTTTTATTTGTTTATAATCTGATTTTTAAAGAATTTGGCTACTATGTTGTAGACTCTTAAGATCTTTGCATCCTCTTTTGCCTATTAGTAAATCATTTTCCAGATTATTACTTTATTTATACTTCTTTTTCTTTGCTCTGCGACTTATTAGATGGTGCATGATTCAAGAGTTTTCTATCCTTCTTTGTGATGGACCCAAGTTGCCTTTGAGCTGGCAATGGGTCGGGTCGTAAATGGGTTGGGTCAGGTTCTATTCGGGTTGGGAAATCATGAAACTGAACCCAACTTGTTAATAAACAGGTTTATTTTTTATTTAATTTATTAATTAAATATTTTTAATTTTAATTTTAAATTAGAATGAAATGTAACAGTGTTTAATATATTAAATTTTAATAAATATTATAAAAATATTTAATAATCACGATTTGTTTTTCTTAAAAAAGAGATATTTTTAACTCATGAATAAGTTTTAAAAATAATTATAAATCATAAATGGTCAACCAAAACCTGTTTAATCGGGTTGAGGGGTCGGTTGAAAGTTGCCGGCACTATCCAAGATTCACTTTTTACTCCACTGCTTTGCGGTGTATTTAAAAACCCACGGTCCTGTGTTGAATGGTGGTTAGAATACCTATCAGATACTCCCCTTCATTCGCCACGTAGATGGAGACTCGTTAAGTTTCGTCTTTTTTCCGTGTCTTTTGGAATACAGTATGATCAAACGGATATGTATTGATAATACTGTATATGATCTGGTCCAGTGTCCTGATCAATCGTTGTCAGATGAGTAGGATCCTCCAGAACGCTCCACGTTTTCGGTATCCATTTTAATACGATATCCAAAACTGTACACCGACACATGGGGATACTACCAGTGGTCCTCTTCGCTTTGGACACATGGAAATAACTTCGCATCTTCTGATGAAAAGGACGGGATAAATTGTATTGCCTCCCTAATTTACGTATGTATCTAAGATATTAAAATTATGTTACAAAATATTTCTTTAATAGTATCTTAAGGACATTAACAATTGATTTAAATTAATAATACGGTTGAATTAAATTTGACATATGCAATAGGTAAGAACCAAAAACAATAGAATAAGCCTAAAATTTTTATCAATAAAAAATTAATTAAAAATATTTTTATTAGTTTATTGGACTTCTTTATGTGCATAATTGTAGAAATTTGTCATTTAGAATTGATTATTTTATTTTATTTAAACAATTATTATTTTATCAAAAATCTATATTATAAAGGAGCATGTTGCCTTGTTGAGTGTCCCACAACTAACTCTTTCTTCGAAAGTGACATAATTATACAAAATATTATCAAATATATATATAAACAATATATATTTTCATACGTTCTTTTATAACGAAAATGAAGACACAGCTTGATCTTTCTCTTTAATATAAACATACGCAAGTACCTATGGATTGGCGTTACATGCGAACAAATCCTTACTTTTTATAAATATCTTACAACCATAGGACGACTTTCTATAAATATCCTAAAAGCATAGGCAGCGATGGTCTTGTTTCTTCTCTTCTCGTTTTTTCGATCTTCTTATTCTCGCTAACACGAGGTATTCTGTAAAAAAAAAAATATACGAAATAGGAAGAAATCAGCTGCAACCGTGAACATAAGTCGTTTGACCGAACCACGTAATTTTATACCCCGACAGGTTTCATGTATTAAAAACACGAATATGTTTGTGTGCCCCCACAATGATATTATGTCCTCGACGTGTCATGTGTTGAATGGTGTTGACGTAACAACTCCGTCCGACAATAAATATTTTATTTTTCGGACTTTCTCTCGCAACAAGAAATGGTCGAATCTAATTTATCAAACTCACTTATAATATAAACTCTTAAAAGATGATCTTAATATTCATTATCGAAAAGAATAAATAGTTAACTATAAAACAAATTTGAAAAGGTTCTTGATTTTAGTCGGCTTTAATATCCAAAAAAAAAAAATGGACATATATGAGAACAAAAAACAATCCTTTATTATAAACTTAACAACATGAGACCTTGATACTCCCTTTTGAAAGTCAAAAGATCAGGTTTAGAAATTCAAAACTTACATCAAGCCTGAGCAATTACTTGTAATAATGCTTAGCTATTCTCCGATAATCCACTCCTTTGATCTGCTCTTGCATTTGTTTTACGACTTTAACTCAGTTGGGAAAATGTCAATGGAAGAATTTGGGAGGGGAGGAGGGGGGGCGCTCAATTACCCTAAAAATATAATGCTTCCAAATTCAATTAACAAGTTTCTTACAATTGATTATGATAACAGGTCTAAAGAACACCTAAATTGCCCAATAAAAACGTCTCATGGCAATCCTTCAACCTAATGTTTTAAATTAAACAAACACTAAATTTTAGAGAAAAATTAATTTGAGAAATAAAAATAAGATAGAAACAAACCTGGAGATATAGATAAAGACATTTGTAGGTGAAATTCCAACGGAATACTGATTTGAGGTCCCATCTTATGTAGGCCTCACTTCGAATGTGAAGTTTCATAGGTATACTAATCTAAAGTCAATCTCAAGTAGAACTTCAGAATACTTGTTGGTTATTTCGAAGGTTATCCTTCGAAGGAAAACTGGTCTAAGGTCTTTCTCATGTAAATCCTTAAAATATATATTAAGATAATACTCCCAAAATAGGTGAGCACTCGAAATGAAATACTTCGAGAGTGAACTTTCAAAGGAATACCAATTTGAGGTCCCATCTCATGTAGGCCTCAAGATATAAGATCATTTCGAAAGTAAAATCTTCAAAGGAATATTGTTTTAAGGTCTATCTTAAGTAGATCCTTAAAAATATGATTTCGAATGTTCTTATTCATAAAGATACTTATATACTATATCACTTCGAAGAATTTCTTCAAAGGAATTCTGGTATAAGACTTTCCTTAGAATGTTAATAAATCACTTTGAAGATTTTTCTTCAAAGGAATGTAAGTTTAAGGTCCATCTCATGTAGATTCTTAAAATACTTGGTCTGAAGTCCATCTCATGTAGAGCTTCAAAATATATATTCTGGATGTTTTGAGGGTTATTCCTTTAAAGTATATTGGTCCAGTAGATTTTCAGAATATTGATTCGAGGTCTTATTTTAAGTAAGCCTCAATATATTTTGATAATTTCAAAGGTAGATCTTCAAAAGAATATAAGTTTGAGATCCATCCATGTAGAATCTCAATATATTTGTCTAAGGTCCATCTCAAGTAGATCTTTAGAATACTTGGTGATTATTGCAAAGATTATTCTTCGAATCGTCTAAGGTCCAACTCAAGTAGATCTGTAGAATGCTTAGTCTGAAGTCCATTTCAAGTAGAGTTTCATAATACTTTGTATTAATTCGAGATAATTTTTCCAACATACATGGACGCTCGAAATAATGATACTTGTTTGAAGTCCATCTCAAGTAGAACTTTAGAATATTTTCTCTAAGGCCCATCTCAAGTAGATTCTTAGCATATTATATTGATTCGAGATAATTCTCCCATCATAAGTGGGTGCTCAAATTTTTAAGGTCCATCTTATGTAGATCCTTAGAATATATATTATTCGAAGTAATTCTCTCATGTATGTGTGCTCGAATATCTAAGGTCCATTTTGTGTAGATCCTTAGAATATATATGATTTTGAGTTGATTTTCTCATTTTTGTGAGCGCTCGAATATCTAAGGTCCATCTTGTGTAGATCCTT
>JAUPMG010000004.1:17891263-17916323 GCA_031762675.1 Pachysandra terminalis
ATTTTAATTTTTTTGAAATAGTAAGTATTAGAAAAATACCGGTTATGTCCATTATAGGACCAAAAGGCAATTTTGTAATGAGTTATATTTAAGAGGTGATTAATCTTAGTCAATAGACTATTTGGTGATTTGCAACCTAAAGTAAGATATATAGGTAATTTTCCCATGTTTTTTTAAGAAATCATTGTAGCATCTTTCTGTAGCTGTGAGGGATACTTGTGGGTCTGTTAAACAAAACGTAATATTAAACCTCATCCCACGAATGGAAAGGATGCGATGATGAAGCCTAGAGGAGACTAGGGGTGCAACTTGGGTTGGTTAAACCCGAAATCAAACCGATCCAAATTAATTTTGGTTCAGTTTGGTTTGGAATTTTAGATATTTGTTCGGTTTTTATTTTGAAATTATAAAACCGATTTAGATCGGTTTGGTTTTGGGTTAAAATTTCGGTTAAACTGAACTCAACCAAAACCCGAATTCTATTATATATAATTCTAAACCGAACTAAATCAAACCAATTTAAACCGCATTATAGTATATATATATACCTTGCCTATATATTTATATATATACTCGTGAATACGCACACACACAAGAGAGACAATTTCTGCAACTAACAATGGCTGAAACGGGTGGTAAAACCGTGGTGATATTTCCAGTAATGGCGGAAGGCCATATCATACCTTTCTTAGCACTTGCCAGAAGGATAGAGGAAAGATATGGGTACAGTGTAACCTTCGTCAACACTCCTCTCAATATCAAAAAGGTCCGAGCATCTCTCCCCACGGCCACGTCCATACGACTGGCAGAGCTTCCATTCTGCAGCACTGATCACAAACTCCCACCCAACACAGAGAACACTCACACGCTGCCTGGTGAGCTCATCATCCACCTCTTGATAGCCTCGGGATCGCTTCAAACCGCATTCGAGCACCTCCTCTCAAAGATCACCCAACAAGATGGTCAGCCTCCACTCTGCATCATCTCCGACATGTTCATGGGATGGACAGTGGATGTTGCGAACAAGCTTGGCATATTCCACTCGGTTTTCGTTTCAGGTGGGGCTGCCGGCATGGCGACCTTTTTCTCACTATCACTCCACCTCTCAAAGTGCCAACTGGTAGAAGACAATGATGATTTCTCACTGCAGGACTTCCCTGAAGCACCTCCGATACAGAGGTCCCAAGTCCATGATGTATTGTTAAACACAGATTCCGCTCTTTTCTGTATGCAGCAAGTTTCTAATTGTTTCTGTTCTGATGCAATTTTGTTGAATACGGTAGAGGGGTTGGAGCATTTCGGGTTGAGCTATTTTCGAAGAAAAACAGGCGGCCGGCCAGTTTTGCCGATTGGACCCATCACCACTCTCCTAAAGGAAGATGAACATAGTGGGAAGGAGCAGAGGATGGGGAATTATACCTGTGTCGAATGGCTCAATCATCTCCACTCTTCACCAGCTTCGGTTCTGTATGTATCATTTGGTTCTCAAGCCACCATTTCCAAATCACAGATGAAGGAGCTAGCACTGGGTTTGGAGGCGAGCGGCAAGGCATTCATCTGGGTAATCCGGCCACCTACAGGGTTTGCAGCAACGGAAGAATTTAGTGCAGATTGGTTGCCGAGTGGCTTTGAAGATAGAATTAGAGAGAGAAATCAGGGATACCTGGTTCACAGATGGGCGCCGCAGTTAGAGATCCTATCACACAGATCTACAGGTGCATTTCTAAGCCATTGTGGTTGGAGCTCGGTGATAGAGAGCTTGATCCACGGCGTACCCATCCTTGGTTGGCCATTGGCTGGAGAGCAGTTCTTCAACTCCCAGATGCTGGAGAAGGATTTGGGCATGTGCATCGAGGTTGCAAGAGGAACTGCCACTGAAATCAAGCATGAACACATTGCTGAAGTTATCAAGACAGTGATGGGAGGGACAGAGAAAGGAGAGGAAATGAGAAGAAAGGTCCATAAAATTAAAGAGGTGATGAAAGAAGCAATTACAGAGGGTGAAGGCTTCAAGGGCTCTTCACTTAAAGCTTTGGATGAACTCATCAACACAGCAATCTCGTCGAAGAAGGCTAATAACACCAACCCACAAGAGGAGGTACATCTCCAAAATGGGTATCATGACGATGCATAAAGCTAATTCCAGAGGTCACTGGTTCATCATCAAGCAAGGAAGTCTACCCACATGTTCTATTAGTTTTACAAATAATCTGGTTCATCATCAACCAAGGAAGGCTACCCACATGTTCTAGTAGTTTTAATATATAGAAAGTTATGATCCATAAATATTTAGTGTTTCTTATGTTTTCAGCGTTATAATCTGTTGAAGTGTTGCTTGGTTTGCACCTTAGAAAGAATAAGCTAGTCAAATATCTAGACAAGTTGCAGAGTCGAACTTGAGATTTGAGTTCATTCTGTTTGAAATTAGCAAGTAATTGCCTCGGCTCAGCGGCAAGGATTTGATTTGCCTACATAGTGAATAAACTGAATGGTAAATCTATATAATAAAACACTTCCAATGATAATACATATATAACAATCTTAGCTCCTTAAATCCTCAATCCTTATAATTTTTTGGTTTTTTCAAATTAAAAAAGTTGAATGAAATAGCTTTTAGTCCTTAAACTCATTCATTTTTGTCTCCAACCTATTTGTGAAAATGACCATATAGGAGTCGATTACACCATCTTCATGCAATAAAGGGTCTAACCCAGTTCAAAAATGTTTATAACCAACTCATAAAATATGTGTAACTAGGTCCTAAAATGTGTGTAACCCCATTCAAAAACGTGTGTAACCCCATCAAAAAATGTGTGTTAATCAGTCCTTAGACTACTATACTGATTTTCATACAAGAGTATGGTGTTTCATGTTATCAACCTTTTTAGGACCTTGAATGCATATTCTTCCTCTTGGACTACTATAGTGATTTTCATACAACAGTATCATGTTATCAATCTTTTTAGGTAGAAGGCACAAGAGAATGGGTTTAAGGACTTAGTTACACACATTTTAGGATTGGGTTACACACATTTTAGGGGAGGGTAACACACATTTTATAACTGGATTACACCCTTTATTGCTTGAAGAAGGGAATGGTGTACCTCATCCTCTATGGACATTTTCACAAATAGGTAGAAAGCAAAAGAGAATGAGTTTAAGAACTTAGTTACACACATTTTAGGATCGGACTACACACATTTTAAAACTGGGTTACACCCTTTATTGCTTAACGAAGGGAAGGGTGTAAGTGACGTAACCCACTCCTCTATGGACATTTTCACAAATAGGTAAAAGGCAAAAGAGAATGAATTTAAGGACTTAGTTACATACATTTTAGAATTGGGTTACACACATCATAGGAGATGGTTACTTACTTGAAAAAGAGAAGGGTGTAACCCACTCTTCCTTGGACATTTTCACAAATAGGTAGAGGGCAAAAGAGATGAGTCTATAAGGATGTAACACAGTCCTAAAATGTATGTCACCAACTCCTAAAATGTGGGTAACTGTATCCAAAAAGGTGTGTCACCAAGTCATTACACTTGTACAACCACAAACAATGAATGGGTGTAACCTAATCCTTAAATGTGTGTCACCAACTTCTCAAATGTGTGTTACAATCTTCTAAAATGTGTGCAACTCTATCCAAAAAGGTGTGTCACCAAATCATTACCCTTGTACAACTGTAAGCATTGAAGAGTATAACACAATCCTTAAATGTTTGTCACCAACTCCTAAAATGTGTGCAACTCTCTCCAAAAATGTATGTCACCAAGTCATTACCCTTTTACAACCCCAAGCATTGAAAAGTATAACCCAATCCTTAAAAGTATGTCACCAACCCCTCAATATGTGTCATCATCTCCTAAAATGTGTGCAACTCTATCCAAAAAGGTGTCACCAAGTCCTTACCCTTGTACAACTCTAAGCATTGAAGGGTATAACCCAGTCCTTAAATGTGTGTCACCAACGCCTAAAATGTGTGTCACCATCTCCTAAAATGTATGCAACTCTATCCAAAAAGGGGTGTCACCAAGTCTTTACACTTGTACAACCCCAAGCATTGAAGGGTGTAACCCAGTCCTTAAATGTGTGTCACAATCTCCTAAAATGTGTGCAACTCTGTCCAAAAAGGTGTCACCAAGGTATTACCCTTGTACAACTCGAAGCACTGAAGGGTGTAAACCAGTCTTTAAATATTTGTCACCATAACTCTTAAAATGTATGCAACTCTCTCCAAAAAGGTGTGTCACCAAGTCATTACCCTTGTACAATCTCAAGTATTGAAAGGTGTAACCCAGTCTTTAAATATGTATCATCATCTCCTAAAATGTGTGCAACTCTATCCAAAAAGGTGTCACTAAATCCTTACCCTTGTACAACCCCAAACATTGAATGGTGTAACCCAATCCTTAAATGTGTACCACCCTCTTGGACTACTATAATGATTTTCATAAACATTATGATGTTTCCTGTTATCAAGCGTTTTAGGCCCTTGAATGCAGATTCTTCCTATTTCTTCTTTGTAGGACCTTGAATGCAGATCCTCTCAGAAATCTTCCTATTTCTTCTTCATCTTCTTGATGTCAATTATCTTTCTCAGCCACAAATTTTTTTTTTTTCAACACAAGTCATTATAGAGTGAGTTTTCTTCCCTCTTCTTAACTGCTCTTGTTCTTTTTCTTGACCTCTTCTTCAAACCAGTTCAGCAACTGGTGTAAGTCTCTCTCTCACTTGATTGCATTTTCTTCTTTTAGTACTTTGGTGGGTCTCATGAAAGTTATCATCTTCCATCATGCCAATGAGAAACATTATTTTATTACTTTTTTAAATATATGGCTGAGAATTAAAGAGCTTTTTACTTATGATAAATAAAAAAGCCAAAGACCGTTATTATTATTATTATTATTATTTCGAAATCATCGCGGCATCTTCCTCACACATTGTTTGCAAGGATTTGACTGGTCTTTGTGGGTCTGTTAAACAAAATGTAATTTTAAAACAGACCAATCACACATTTTGTTTGCAAGGATTTGAAATCCTCATCCCACAAATGGAACGGATGCGACAATATGGTCCCGCCTAGAGGAGACTAATAACTGACATTGCCTTCAAAAAGTTACTGACATCAACAGCAATCTTACGGAGCTACTACATCTTGCCTATTTATTTATATATGTATTCGTGAATACGCACACACACGAACACCCAATATACACACCGACACAGAGAAAGAGAGCAACTACTAATGACTGAAACGGGTGGTAAAACCGTGGTGATATTTCCAGTAATGGCGGAAGGCCATATCATCCCTTTCTTGGCACTTGCTAGAAGGATAGAGGAACGATATGGGTACCATAGTTAGCAAATACGTGTATTATACGTGCATAATACACGTAACTGCATAAATAAAAAATATTTACATTTCGCGTATCCAATCTAATAATTCAATATAATATACGTATTATTTATGTTCAACATATAATATACGTATACTATACATGTGTATTAAACAAATAAGAAAAAAATACAATTTAAAAAGAAAAAAGAAAAAAGGGAAAATGGAAAGTTGGAAACCATTCTAAAGAGAAAATAAATAAATAATTTTTTTTTAATTTTTCTTAGAAATCTGTATTTCTTTTTTGAAAATACACTTGTGAGTTATGAGTTATGACAATATGACTTGTCTAGACTCTAGAATCTAGTCACTCGTGTACTCTGTTTCTTCCTCTTCCTTTTTTTTGGAGCCGATCAATCTTGACAATCTTAATAAACTTCCTAAATACAACTATGATGATGATAAGGAGCTCATAAATTATATAATAGAGAAGATATTTAAGATCTTTCATAGCTTCATAACATTGGATCATCATTTCATTAATTGTGAGATTGTGTTTTAGTGAAACTTGTAAAGCTTCTACAATACTTTAGCTTTTTTTTCTCTAATTATTTTGATGAATTAAAATGATTACTATATCTAGTTGGCTTCAATATGTATTTATGATAAATTTAAATGACTTATAAACTTAGTTGACACACATACAATGCTACATAGATACAAACACACACATATATATATATGAAATACCGAATTTTTACTTCTGAACTTTTGCCACTTAAAAGTATTATACACGAACATCACCGTATCTAGAATCTTTGATTTTCTCGTATTTTATTGCCGAACTTTTACTATATTTTTATGACACTTGATCCTAATTGTTCTCAAACGTTTGTCGTATCGTATTTTTGCCGTCCCCGAACTTACTAACTATGATGGGTACAATGTAACCTTCGTCAACATTCTTCTCAATATCAAAAAGTTCCGATCATCACTATCCACGGCCACGTCCATATGATGTTGGGTGATTTCTTCTTTGTAGCAATAGTGGTCACTTCGAAGGTAACCGGCCTCCTTTAACAAATGTCAATAGATAATTTTCTGCTTACTATTCATTCCAAAGAAGGAGTTTAAATACAACAAATACAACAGGGCCTACTTCTAGGGATAGCTTTCAATCCTACCTTCTATTAGGGATAACTTCTAATCCTATAAACTAAAAGAACTGAAATAAATAACAGAACATTAACTGAAGAAGTAACTAACCATGTAGTCACATAACATATGACTGGCCGAACTTCCATTCTGCAGCACAGAACACAACCTCCCACCCAACACGGAGAACACACACAAGCTGCCAGGCGAGCTCATCATCCGCCTCTTGAAAGCCTCGGAATCGCTTCAAACCCCAATCGAGCACCTCCTCTCAAAGATCACCCAACAAGATGATCAGCCTCCCCTCTGCATCATCTCCGACATGTTCATGGGATGGACGATGGATGTTGCGAACAAGCTTGGTATATTCCACTCGGCTTTCATTTCAAGCAGGGATGCCTGCATGGCGACCTTTTTCTCACTAACACTACACCTCTCAAAGTGCCAACTGGTTGACGACAATGACTTCTCACTGCCGGACTTCCCTGAAGCACCTCCAATACAGAGGTCTCCCAAATCCAGAATGAATTCTTAAACAAAGATGCGACTCTTTTCTGTATGGGGCAGGTAACTAACTAATTCTGCTCTTATGCAATTTTGTTGAATACGGTGGAGGGGTTGGAGCATTTCGGGCTGAGCTATTTTCGAAGAAAAACCGGCGGCCGGTCAGTTTTGCCAATTGGACTTATCTCCACTCTTCTAAAGGACAATGAACATAGAGGAAAGGAACAGAAGATGGAAATCTCTCCAGGGAATTATACCTGAGTCGAATGGCTCAATCTCCACCCTTCACCAGCTTCAGTTCTGTATGTATCATTTTGTTCTCAAGGCAGCATCTCTGAATCACAGATGAAGGAGCTAGCACTGGGTTTAGAGGCGAGCGGCAAGGCATTCATCTGGGTAATTAGGCCACCAACAGGATTTGCAGCAACTGGAGAATTTAGAGCAGATTGGTTGCCTAGAGGGTTTGAAGATAAAATTAGAGAGAGAAATCAGGGATACCTGGTTCACAGATGGGCGCCGCAGTTGGAGATCCTGTCACAGATCTACGGGTGCATTTCTAAGCCACTGTGGTTGGAGTTCGGTGATAGAAAGCTTGATCCACGACGTACCCATCATTGGTTGGCCATTGGCTGGAGAGCAGTCCTTCAATTCCCAGATGCTGGAGAAGGATTTGGGTGTGTGCATCGAGGTTGCAAGAGGGACTGCCACTGAAATCAAGCATGAACACATTGCTGAAATTATCAAAACAGTGATGGGTGGGTCAAAGAAAGCAGAGGAAATGAGAAGAAAGGTTCATCGAGTTAAAAAGGTGATGACGGAAGCAATTACAGAGGGAGGGTGAAGGCTTCAAGGGCTCTTCACTTGAAGCTTTGGATGAAATCTCGTCAAAGAATACTAAAACCACCAACCCACAAGAGGAGGTAAATCTAAATATGCATAAAGCTAATTCCAGAGGTCACTGATTCATCATCAACCAAGGAAGGCTACCCACATGTTCTACTAGCTTTAACAAATAGAAAGTTATGCTCCATATATGTTCAGAGTTTCTTATGTTTTCGGTGTTATAATACATGTTCAAGTGCTGTATGTATTGTTTGCACCTTAGCAAGAATAAGCTAGTCAACTAATAGACCATAGGCAAGTAAATTCAATTTCAATAGTTTCAAATATCTAGATAGATTGCAGAGTCGAAGATGAGATTTGAATTCATTCTATTAGAACTTAAAAAGGTATTGATGGATAAGTGATGGAATTACTTAGGTGACAACCACCTGGTTTCACCTCCAAGGGCTCAGGGATAAGGATTTGCTTTGCCTACTTGTTTTAAAAGGGATCAAGAGATAGAACATAGTGAATAAAGTGAATGCGATATCTAACCTACTGGAGAAGGTCTCCTTCAGCAAAGTGGAAAGCAGTATAATAAAACAGTTCCAATGATAAAGACCAAAGATATTTTATGTTTGAGTTCTTTCTTTCTTCACTTAAGTTGGCACATGTCAGCATTGTAATATGAAAATCGGTTACCAATTTGGTAAATTAGTAAGTTTCTTGAAATATCTTCAAGCATCAAATCTTGCTTGCAACTTCAGTACACTCCCGTACCTAACATCAAACACTAAAATACATATACAAACATATATATATACAAGTGGATGCCCTATGCAATACACGGATTTGTGAAAAAAAGTTTTTGGGGTTGAGCTCCAATTCAGAACTCCATAAGAAAAAACTTGACGGGTAAAATTAATAGTATGGTAAGCCAAATCAAGTAATAAGAAATTCTCACAGAAGCTTTACCATTTGGACAATGAAATCAATCATATAGATAAGTTTGAAATATTAATTATCATTATATAGAAACCATTTTAATTATTTTACTGCACTAAAGCTTCTCAGTACCCTTCATTTTATGATTATGAGCCAATCAATGGAGGAAATTTTAGTAATTTATGCCAAACTGAACTTTGGGTTTATGTTTTACCAACCCGCCTAAAAAACGAATCAACCCGAACCCAACGTGCTAACCATTTGGGTATCCGTTTAAGTTGTCTTTAATAGATTTATAATTATTTTTATTATTTAAATGTATTTTTAAACTTATATGTTAAAAATATCTTTATTAAAAAAAGAAATCATGTTCAATAGTTATTTTTATAATATCTATTAAAATTTAATATATTAAATGAGGTTATATCTTACCCTAATTTAAAATTAAAATTTTCAAAAATAATTAATTAATTAAAAAATAAATGGTTTAGGTGGGTGCAATCCATTTATTAATGGGTTGGGTTCGGCTCCACGATTTACCAACCCATTAGTAAACGGGGTCAAACCCGATCCAACCTGTTTAAGCTCAAAGCCGTTTACAACCTACTCAAACCTGACCCAACCCGACCCGTTGCCAACTTTACACCTGTTCAATAGTTTTCTTATACAATAATAAGATAAGATATAAGATATTAAGATAAGATTTTAGTGGGCAGAGTTGTTAATATCCCTAAAATCACTCATATAATTATTCGTGAGTAGAGTCATTTTAGTAAGGATGGCAATGGGGTAGGTTAAACGGGTAACCTGTCCCATCCCGCCTCTAATGGTTAAGGTTTGATAATCATTTGGTCGGGTTCAGGTTTGAATCAACCCGACCCTAACCTGCCCCATTGCCATTTACCTATATATATATATATCCTTAAAAAAATTATAATTACCTTAAAAAAAGAATTTATTTTTAGGCTTTCTTACATCCGGGTCAAACCCGTCCCGCCCCGATACCGACCCAATAGGATTTGGATTCAGTTTGGTATTAGAGGAATTCCTTTAGCAGCGGCTTAGGGTTTGTCAAAACCCGCCCCGTTGCCATCCCTACATTTTAGGAAAATGAATAGAATTTTGAAATGATTTTAAGTTAATCAATTTCTAGAGAAATTTTAAGAAACCTTTAAGGTTGTGAGTAGAATTTGTTAATATCCCTAAAATCACTCTTAATTATTATTTTTATTTTATAGAAAGTGTTAGAGTTGTTTTAGGAAAGTGAATAGAGATTTGAAATGGTTTTAAAGTAATTAATTTCTAGAGATATTTTAAGAAAACTTTAAGGTTAGTGAGTAGGATTTGTCAGGAAAAAAATTCTATGTACGGGTGGGCAAATAACCCACCCAAATATTTTCTGCCATGTATCAGCCTAAAACCCTAGAAAACATATTAACCCAAAATTAAGCTTCCACTTTAACTGGAGTATTTTCTACCACTAGTCTACGTGGCAGAAAATAATTGGGCGAGGTATTACACCCGGGCATAGATTTTTTTCCCGATTTGTTAATATTCCTAAAATCATTCTTAATTATTATTTTTATTTTCTAGAGTGTTAAGAGTGGTATTTGGAAAGTAAAGAGAGATTTTAGGTGATTTGGTTCTAATTATATTTGAGACCCACTTGCGAACTAATAATTATATTTTATTAACTTTTGTTAGAGTGGTTTTAGGAAAGTGAAGAGAGATTTTAGGTGATTTGGTTCTAATTATATTTAGGATCCCACTTGCCAACTAATAATTATATTTTATTAACTTTTGATTGGCTGAAAGTCATTTAATTCAACTTTTTTAATATGAAAAAACCCAAAATTATGAGAATTGAAGAGTCAAGGAGGGAAGGCTTAGGAAGCCTCCACCATTCCCACTAAGATTGTTATGTATTACAAAGACTATAAACAATGAGATTTAACAAGATATCAGCTTAAACATAACCCAGAAGTTTCTAATTACCCTGGCAAATTCTAGTTTCCTTCTTGAACAATTGGGGCAAATTTCACTCCTTTCAATTTGCTCCAAGTTCTTCTGACCCTTCTCTTCACTCTGTACTGTCAATTTGAGGATCTCAATGTCTCCTTAGAAACAAGTACATACCAAATAACAATCTGAGGGCTTAAAAAGTAATAGAAACAATTTTGAAGCAAAACAACAAATGACAACTTATGGTAGCTATTCAAACAAATAGTGAATGGCCTACTCATTCACTAAGGGTAGCTATTCAAACAAAAGTGTTTCAGATTTGCTCCTACCCATCGTTTTGGATACCGTGAGAGATGTATGGTGTTATCAGGCCACTGCAAAGTATCAACTTATGTGTGGGGCAAGCTTTTATATGCAACGATGTTTCCACTAAACTATGCTTCATAAAGGGAAGAAATCAAACGCAAATAAATAGTGAATGTCCTTGTATGAATATAAAGCCCCAAAAAATTCCAACATCTCCACAAGTCAATCACTATATATTCGAGTCCCTAGGCTTACTTGATATATGGTCCTTGTGAGTTGGGGGGTCATGTATCCGAGGTTTACCCTATCCCCACTAATTGGGGTCGGGGATTCCACGTCACCCAAAAAGAAAGTGTAATATTTTCACCTCTACCACAATATAAGGTTTTTTTTGACTGGCATATTGAGATGCCAGTACTAGTACCTAGAATTACACCCCCATAATTATTATTATTATTATTATTATTATTATTATTATTATTATTATTATTATTATTGATCAATAACAAGGGTATAGTATAGATCAGAGTAAGAAGATGTACAGGGTAACTCAACGATGAGGCAAGAGTATAAAAACAGGAGTAAAACAAAAGCAGTATAATACAATAGAACTATACAGACAAATATATCTAGCCCACTCCAACCGGGCCAAGCATATCAGAGGAATGCACAGTGTTAAGTATTGACTGATCCCAAGTTGGATTGGCCGATACAACTCGGGATCGACGAGTCACAATCCCAAGCTAATCCCAAAAATTACTAAGGTTCTCTGACTTGGTTTCGGATGAGTCAGATCGGATGATCCAATATGGATTGTCCGACACCCCTCAAAAATTTTATGATTTAAACAAAAAAAAAATTAAAATAAAACTGGGCCATGTTTGGATCGGCGATCCAACTCGGTATCGGACCGGGACGATCCACAATCCGATAACGAGTTTAAACACTCTGGGGGAAGGAATCCCAAAGAAGACCACCACCCTGGCCATGCCGCCCCAAGCCATAATTATGACCGGTTAAGATGGACAAAAACTAAAGCCACAGTTACAATATAGACCCAGCAACGTTTAGAACTTCAAGCATAACATTCAGAACTCTTGTAGCTTCAATTATGAGAGCAGTATGCGTAACTCGTAAGTATGAAACACAACAATAGTTTCTGCTTCAATTACCCTAATATAAGCACTGAATATATATTATACCTTATGAAATTAACTCTAGGAGAAGGCATTGCCTCAAGAAAAAATACAACAGACAATCGTCCTTTCAAAAAGATTAAGGAGAATAGATACACAAACATGAGCCAATAATATTTTTCAGGTTTTCATATTATATACCTCTGAAAAAGTGATGATGATACAAATCAGCTACAAAAGAAAATCAGAGCCACTAAACAATGCTTCTCAAAACAAGTAACAATCTAAAGAAAATGTAGAAACAATCTAATACAGAATTATTTATCATGACTCACAACATAGAAGCATTAGTAGAAATATTTACATGACGCTTATATTAAATTCAAAACATCAGCGCAGGAGGGTGTACATACTGTATAAAACTGTCACTCCACCTCATAGAATAGGGAATATATCATCGTTATCGTCATCCCTGTCCGGATAATTGAATCTCACATCTCCTCGTTGATCTCTATAATTGAAACTCGGGCTCACATAACACTTCATATCATGGAACAGATTCAGATTATCAACCAGCTTATGGAACACATTGCATCCACAACACTACAAACATGAACAGAATAAGACCAAATTATAAAACCCTATATCACCACAGACAGAGAAAGGGAAATAAACAACTAAGATCTTAGAGTTCGATTAATCAAATCAATTGTACCTGAACAAACACAGTGCCATCGGTATAAGCATGAGGATTGATCGCACGAGTGGTTCTTTGCCCACAAACGTTACAAGTGAATGCAACACGCATCCTCCGACGAGGCGATTTGGTGAAGAGAGACCACGGGAAGGTCGAGATTCTCTTCGTGCCGGACTCGGTATCGTCTCCGGCAGGAACAGAAGGACCTTCCATCCCTGAACCCGTGGTCCAACCCTTACCAGTTGCCGCACTCAGAACCAAACCCATCGCAGCATCCTACCATGCCAAAACATTATCAGAGAATAAAAATGCAAACCCTAGATTCATCAATTCCATCGATTTAGATAAAAATTGAGATTACTTGTACCTTTGATAGAGGGGAAATGGAAACAGAATTGTTCAGAAGAGGAACGATG
The DNA here is from genome assembly GCA_031762675.1 of Pachysandra terminalis. Classification (NCBI taxonomy): domain Eukaryota; kingdom Viridiplantae; phylum Streptophyta; class Magnoliopsida; order Buxales; family Buxaceae; genus Pachysandra; species Pachysandra terminalis. Next base: position 17,904,548 of record JAUPMG010000004.1, read on the forward strand.
TCTGTTCTGTTCGAATCCGAATGTAGATTGTCTTCGTTCTCATTATCTGAATCGAAATTACAAATTTCGTCGATAAAGCTATTGGATAAACATATACACGAATGTAATAAGAGAGAAGGAGACGAGATCGTCCTTTTGGATGCGATTGGAAATCGAAGAAATCTCGTTGAGAAATTCCTCTTTGGAGAGAATACAGAGAGAGGTGAAGACGAAGACATGATCGTCACTGAGACGCTTAGGGTTTCCATGGTGATAGAAAGAACAATACAGAAATATAACGTTTTCTCTCTCTGGTTTTCTTCGGGGAGAATGTAACGTGATTTTTGGATCCGTAATTTCTTACCCACGGTGACAAGTAGATTAGTTAAATTGGAAGATAGCTTCCCTCTAAGATCCGTAGATTACTTTAGATACAAGATGTTTGATAAAGATTACAATGAAAGAGACAAGATTAAATACAAAAACAAAAAACAAATAACAGAATTCAAATAACTACCCCCACTATCTTATGACTTCAGATAATTTCTTTTTTTTCTGGTATAACCACCCGGTGTCCGGAAACCATTATGGCTCCGACTAAATTCGGATTGGAGCCGGACCACTAGGCGGCAAACCTCTTCCACATAATGCAGCTGCATTCCCAAGGCTCGAACTCGAGACCTTTGGTTAAGCTAGAACGGACCCTTGCCATCAGATAATTTCTACAAAATAGTAATAACTACTCGTGACTTTAGATAATGACAATCCTACCCCGTGATGATAACTGAAGAAGCAGTAGACTCATGATCTTCAACTGTTCTACCCACTTCACGTCTCCACCTTTGTAGATTTCTTAAAGACACATTAGAGAATCCCATACAGATAGTATGCCAGTTCACTGTATGAAAAATTCTCACGCTTGCCGGTCAATCCAATTTAGGATAGACGTAGGGAGCTTAAGACCTATTATATAGTGCTGAGCTTGCCCAACCAATGTAGCATTGATTAAGGCTAACCTACTTGCCTGATTGAATGTCGCAGACTTCCTTCCAGCCAACCTACTAGTAACCCTGGCCACCAAGGCCTCAAAATGGGCTTTCCTAGGTATGCGAGGATATATAGGCATACCGAGATATCTTTTAAAATTCTTGGTCCAGCCACCGTTAATGCTGGTTTGGGACTAGTGATAAAGAACGATTTCTCAGCATTGATCACTTGCCCCGAGTAGTCACAGAATGCATTAAGGATACTCATAAGATTTTTGCATTCATTCAAATTTAATTTGTTCTACCGAACACTAGCCGATCATAGGCGTACATCAAGTGGGAGAGTGGAGAGCAATTCCGGCCAATGCTCAAATCTTCAGCTCGGAGGAGGGCAGCACTTAATGCCTGTTGGCTGATTAAGAACAGGTAGGGTGACAGCAGGTCACCCTACGAGAATACTTGTATGAATAAATGGAAGATAATAAATCCGGACATAAAAGTAAAATGTAGAATCATGTATATGTGTGGCTCGATTCCAGATAGTTGACCTTATTCCCTTATGTACAATTTCTTTCCGACGGATCATCGTTGATCCTCAACATTACTCAAATCAAACAGTCCCCAGTGCTGTTGGAGGTATCTCCCCCCTCATCTGAAGAACTATCCTCATCCTCATTTCTGTTAAATGCCAGTATCAGCTCTAGCATTTCTCTATCTGTGGCAGTCTCTTGCCCATTCCGCTCTGGGCTTGTCCGCTGCCGTTGCAGTGAAAATAACTGTAACATCAAATCCTGGGGAGAGAGCCAACGGCTCTTCTTGTTTTTCAACTGTGTACAGAATGTGTATAATTATGATCATCAATGCCCATCATTGTCAGCATCATCATCACCATCGCCATCAAAATCGTTGAAATATTCATCAGCATCATTATAAGAGTCATCATCAGTGCCGCCATCTTTGATGTCATCATCGTCATCATCATAGTAATCATCGTCGTCGTCATCAGAATCAAAGGCAAAGCAAGCAATTCGATCAGGAATCAGAACCTTTCCAAACAAAAAAAAAAAAAACAGCAGAGAAATTAGAACTTCCTCTGCTGCCAAATAACCTTGCAGATGATCTATAGCATGAAAACTATAGGCTTATACATAGCCTATAAACTTCACACTATTATGCCCCAAAATACAACAGGCGGGTTAGGGGAGATGCGACAAACATGTTACTGTAGTCTGGACTCCATCCCCAATCCGCATAGCCTTGCCTAGAGTTTCACAACCAAAATCAACATGCCTAGATTATTATAGGCATATGGTGTAAAGGATCGTCCGATCCCAAGTTGGATTGTTCGATACAATTCGGGATTGTCTCAGTCCGAGACATGATACATATGTCGGTCAAAAAATCTGTCAAACTCGTTCAAAATGTCCAATCCAATTTGGCCAAGGCAAGTAATTTATCATTTTTTGTTCTTTCAACTCATTGTTTGACTCAGCCAATCCTGATATGGATTGCCGATCCAACTCGAGATCGACCAGGTACGATCCCGATCCGATCCCTGAGTTGTTCAAACACTACTGTGATAGGCACCCGACTTATGGTGTGTTTTCAATATTCAGCCAAAAGTATGTTGAAGATTGAAGTTCAGATAGCATGGTTACAACCATCACAACAGATCAGGTTCCTTTGCAATTTTGACCAACCCAACTTGATTGTTCCAATGCCATGTATATTTTCCCATGATGTGGATGCAATCAAAACTTTATGATTTCCTATAGTCATCTAAACTTAAGGGTTGATTAATGACTTAAATCATAATACCATAGCTTGTATCTCAAGGTGTCAGCCTCATATAAAATAATTGCACATACCTGTTCAATGTTTACGGGCAGAGTAGCTCTCTCAGTTGCCTTAGGGGTCCAAATCTTGATGTTGCTCTCAATGCCGCTGCTGGCAAGCATGGTGGCATGAGGGTGAGGCTCAATACAGTTCACAACATGCTTGTCTGCTTCCATAACACGCAGGAGTTCACCACCCTTTTTCCTCCAGATGAAGATCCGGCCACAGTCAGACCCACTAACCACGTACTCACAATTGGGGCCAAAGAAGTTCACGCCCTTCACCGTATCACAGTTCCTATGCCCCTTGAAGACTTGAGGCCCGGATCTATCATCACAATCCATGACTGATAAAGATGCTGCGGACACCATGTCAGTTCCGTTTTCACCAGAACCACTGCCCACAGATGATGCAGATGCCAGAACTGGATCAGATCCCAGTCCCATTTCCCTTGAGAAAAGATAAATAAACTCGTCATTGTAGGAAACAAGCAGCTCGCTCTGGTCTGAGAAGGCTAAGCCTGTTATTCCAACCTGTTCATCACCAATCAGATGTGGAGGGCAGAAGCAGTCTGTGGGTTTACCAAAATCAGATGATCCATCCCACTTGTATTGACGGATGTCATAAAGCCGAGCATACTCATCAGATCCTGCAACCACAAGGAGATTCGGGTTCCTTGGATCTATTGCAATTGCATTCAGATGGACAATCGGCATGTATTTTGATTTATCATCAAATGAGTGGCACGTGAAAAGCCTTGTAGCAGTACTGTTTCGCAGATCAAACTGCAAGATACATTTTAAAGGTCACATGGATATATGACTCATGAAAGCGCACAAAATAAAAAATCTAGCAATATTTTCAAACGGCAAGGCAAGAGACAAACTTTACCAAAGCTTGCATTGTATATTAAAAGAATTTCTATTAAATAAAAGAATACATAATGTATAAGATATAAAATATAAATAAAATTGCCAAAAACAAAAAAAGAAAGCAAATGGGAAAAAATAAATTTCATTTAAAAAAAAAATTAAACGTGGATACTCATAAGCTTTGTAAGTTTCAGGACTCCATAAATTTAACGAAATTTCCAAATATATAATATGCATGTATAAGCAGGCTTCTTCAATCAGAGGAAGGTCCTTCAAACATCCGGGTGGGCTCAACTCGGTTAAAGCTCAGCTCACTCTATAAAATATATTTATAATTTTATCTATCTATAAATATAAAATAAAGTTATTTGAGTTAAAAAAATATTGTAATTTGTAGCTTTTATTCTTTTTTAGCGCTATAAATCAAATTATGGACTGTGGAATATAAATTGGGTTCATTTGGCCCAATAACATCATTAGACCAAGCCAAACTTTAACGGACAAAGACCGAGCCAAAAAAAATATTAATGAGCCTGAGCCTACTCCTGAGCCTGAGCCAACGCTAAGCCCAAAAAATTTTAACGAGCCCGAGCCTTACTCTAGGTTTACTAGCCCGAGCCAAAGCTAGGCTCATTTACGACCCTAGCTATTAACAAGATTTCCTCAAGAACGAAACTATGGAACTAATAAGATGAAAATGCCAAGGAGAGCACAACTCACATGCTGAACCAGCCCATCTTCACCACAGGTATAAAATATATGAGGGCTTCCAGGCTCAATAGCCAACTTGTGAGCTCTTCCTTGATGCTTACCAACCATCACAGTCTCCACACGTCCGCTTTCAAGAATACGAGCATGTCTCACCTGAAATTTAGCAAAGATATATGTTAGGAATCCACACTGCTGAAATTCATAAGATATGGCTATAAGCCTATAGCATACATTTTTATGTGGCCAAACACAATGATATACGGACTCCTATTCAACATGAAAGAGTACTTCATTCAGAATGGCAGCAAAGTGAGTCCTTGTTTCTATGTGGCAGACATGCATGATGATGACACCACCAAGAGGATACCACATCAAGATCTCCAAGCCAAATTTGGCTGGATGGATGATCTTCACCCATTCAATATGTTGCGCTCTCCGACTTCCAGAGAAATATCAATGGGATAAATATATGTAACATGAAAGTGTTTTGGCCTTGGAGATCTTTTAAGTGGAATGCAGTCAATGCACCAATTAAAATTGAGTTCTAAGGTCCTAAGCCTTGCCAAAATAAAGGTGGCTACCATCATGCTGTTAACCTAGAGAGTTACCTGCCCATCTGCAGCACAAGTAACAATGCTCCGATCATCTGTGTAGGGCATGATCTTTGCTTGGAACACATTGTTATGATGTCCGGAATGAAAAGAGAGTTTGACACGGCCAGCTTCCCAATCCCACAGTAAAACCCGCCTGTCATCAGAGCCTGACACAAGAATGCCGCCATCCGCATTGAAGCTTACTGTGTTCACGCAACCTCTGTGTTTTTCCAGCTTTCTGTAGATATCAAGACGGAGCACAAGATCCTGAACCAGAAAAAAGGAAATCACTAGAACAGAGCTTCATAAAGTTGGGAACTATAATTGGATTGAAAATTCAGCCAAAATATATAACCAATTATTCGCAGATGGGCCTTTACTGGCCACAAGAATATCTAGCGGAGATGATGAACAAATTAGAATTCCAAAAGGATATACTAACTTCTGTTTTTCTTCCTTTCTATCACCATTTTATTACATTTCAGATGCATAAGGAGCCAAAACACATGTAAGATTTGGACCATTCTTAATGTCTCTTCTATTACCACGTAAGCAACTAATCTTAAGTTCTTCACTATCTAGAGTTTTGAACTCTGAGCAACATATGATCTAATCATCAGACTGATTGTGTATCCTTGTAACAAACCACAGGTTGACATAGGACCACAAAGAGGTATACCGAAAACAGAATTATAGGGTTAAAATTAGGAAACTAATGATTCCCCAGTCTAGATGGAGAAAAATAGGAGAATCTTTGAGGATAGAGCGTCATCCATGCAGTGCATCATTGATTCTATTGTTTACATGGTCGCTTCATAGTTGGTGGTACTTCTGCAATTCCTTGGGATATCCAATTTGGACATTACGAGAGGCTGGTCTATTGTTTGTCAGTCCACTCCGAGCAGGTCACAGTTCAGCGCGATATGGGTTCTACCGTGTGAGGGATTCATCAAATTAAATTTTGATGGATCCTCTTTCGGTAACACGGGCCCTTCAGGGGTGGATGGTACTTTCAGAGATCATCAGGGGCTTATCGTGCAGGTTTTTTCAGGGCCACTAGGAGACTGTGAAAGAGGATCCGACAGGTGTTGAGCTGCAGGCTCTAATTCCTGGGTTGAGGGAGGCAAGGGCATTGGGGTTGGCTCATTAGAGGTGGAAGAGACTCCAGATCCGTGATATCGTGGATGGGGAACATGGGCAGTTTCCCTTGGAGGTTCATTCACTTGGTATGGTTAGTTCGTACTTTAGGCCTGGGGTTGAATATCCTATTTAACTAGGTCCCTAGGAAGGCGAACAAGCTGACGGATAGGATGGCACGGGGTGGTGTCGGTAGAGAAGTCCTGTTTTCAGGTGTTCCGAAAGGAAATGATAGAGGCATCAGATTATAGAGGTGGTGTGCTTGATGGTGTGTACCTGGTAGGGGTAGAGGGAGGTTAGGTTTTGCTTTGTTTTGTTTGTTTTGCAGTTGTCCATCTCGGGCAGCTCCTTATTACCCTTACGTTCATTTGTACGGTTTCCTTATTATGATTTATAAGATTGCCTCGTTAATTATCCAAAAAAAAGATCCCCCAAAACTAATGCCTAAAGTCCAAAAATGGTTCAACTGGAGGACGTTCGGCATTGCAAAAATGAAGGTAAACAGACATGAGTTCTTGGAAAAATACTCAATTTGAAAGCATGCCTCTCATTCAACACGATATGGAGCTGATTTTGTTTGGGGGAGGAGGGACATATGTAAGGTCAGCAGTAGGCAAAACTTCTGCCAAATGTTCTTATGTGGCCAGGAAGCATTGTTAGTGACATAAAATGACTATCCTTTCAAATATAATAATGGAAAGACTTCTATAGAACCAACCACAAAAATACTAGACACTGTCTATTAACACCCTTCAATTATAGATCGACTACAGTATCACCAACGCCTGGATTGACAAAATTATAGAAGAATGGCACTACCATCAAGTTTTTCCATCATTATAAGATCGAGCGCTAAGAAGCTAACTTGCATCATGCAGATCTAAAAGCCCACAAGGGACCAACGCAAATCCTAAACACCTTCAATTTCAAAAGACATTGCCAAGGAGAAGGTCTTCTCTTACCCAGACTATGACCAAAGGACTGTTAGTAGACTGAATCAAAATACAGTAACATTCAGCAGCCAGGGTTATTAAGTTAATAAACTATGTAATAAATTATGTCAGTTTCTAAAATTATCGTCATTAGACAACTAGCCAGGTTACACTCTGAATGGGTTGACAATATACTGGGTTTAGGTACCTACACATCCAAACCCACATAAAGGAAAAAAGAAAAGATCAAACCCATGAAGATGTAAGATGTTAATCTGGTAATGAACTCAGACTGTGATTAACAGAAAATTGGAGTTAGTCTACCTACTAACATGATCCATCTAGAAACATAGATCATATAGAAACCCACACTCAAACGGGATTGCAGGTTTGTAGAAAATGAGCACAATCACCCCTGAAGACGTAAGATGTTAATCTGGAAATGAACCCTTACTGTTATTGACAGAAAATTGTAGTCTACATACAAATATGATCCATCCTAGAAACACATATCATAAAGAGATCCACACTCAAAAGGGATTGCAGATTTGTAGAAATTTAGGCAAGCGATTAAGAGTACAACACAACCCAAACAGTCACGTGGGCTGGGAATCCATACTATCTCATGGAATATGTCATGGCGAGCAACAATATCTACGAATCTGAACTCCTGGTTTACAACAACAACATACCTTATCCCAACTAGTTGAGGTCAGCAACACAAATCTTGCTACTTAATCCCAATCTGTCAAAATCTATACAGTATGGTGTTCCAGACAGGGGGAGGATCCTATACAGTATGGTGTTCCAGGCTGCCCTTTGGCATATATGAAGGGAGAGGAACCTGAGGATTTTCCAGGATAGGTCATCCTCAACAGCTAGTGTGATAAGAGCAGATTATGGCTTCTGTGGCATTTTGGGCATCCGTCAAGGGGCCGCATGTTGGTCTATCGGATTCAGATATTGTGAGAGTGGTATTCAATCTCAGTGAGCATTGTGCGCTCTCGACTCAGGCTCAGGACCCCCTGCCAGAGGGTGGGTGAAGCTGATCATCAGTGGCTCCACCCCGGTTCTTCCTAGACCGTTTAGGGATTTGGGAATGGCCACATATCTGTATTCTCCAGTTCAGTTGGTGTGTGTGATGCAGTGAGGACAGAGATGTTGGCATTTATAGCTGGTTTGAGGTAATGCAGAGCACAGGGGTTTCAGAGTCTAGTGATGGAAAGTGGTCCGTCTTATATTCTTGCTTGGATGGAGAGATCCGCCTAGTGTAGCTGGAGTGTTTCTCATTTGGTTCATTTGGCTTGGTCCTTGATGAGGGGTTGGAACATCTCGTTCCAAGTGGTGCCGGGGGGGCGGGGGGGATCAGTTAGCCGATCGATTGGCGAGACGAGGGGCAAGGAGAGAGGTTATGTTCACCGGGGTGCTGACTCGGGAGATGTTACGGAAGTAGGACTTATGCTGTTAGAGTCGATGGTTATATGTTTTTACGGGATATGGCTTTGATGCTATCTAAGATATTCTTGTTGGGATTTAGTGGTTGTATGTTTTTGCTCCACTGGTTTTAGGTCTTCACTAAAATCGTGGCAGCTGTACTCCTCCATTTTTTCTATCTATATATATAATCCTGCCTTATCAAAAGAAAAATTATATCCTTGATCAGATTGTGTATAAAAATCCTCTCGGATTGACTCCATCCAATTTTTTTTGGTCTTTCCCTCACCCTCTTAGATCCTTCAATTTGTAACCCTCCGCACCTTCTTACAATCGCCTCCTTAGGTGTTCGCTTTACATGCTCAATCCATCTTAACCTAATTTCCTTTTTTTCTTATCTCATTCAGCAAAAACCTACATAATTTCACATATGTTCATTCCTTACCATATCTTTGCTAGTCTTTCTACACTGCCATCTCAACATCTTCATCTTAGAAACACTCATATTATGCATATGTTGTCTCTTTGCAGCCAACATTCTGATCCTTAAATTAAAGCAGGCTTAATCTTGAAAGATGACAAGACGAAAGGGATCAATTAACCATGTAAAGAAGAGAGCTTTAACATGAACAAAACTTTCGCGTTACAATTCATACATGTCCATATAAATAAGTGCACCCCAAAATGAATCAAAATCTTGAAAGATTACAAGACGAAAGGCATCAATTAAACATCTAGAACATGCTTCCTTCTATGCCATGGAGTTGATGTGTGCACTCACTAGGTCAAAATCTATTCTGTGACATCCTACTAAAACGTTATTTCCTAAAAAAAATCCTAATTCCTCATCACTTCATGCCTTAATAATCGTGATACATTCAATCAGGAATAAGATCCCTTTCGCCTAACAGATGATCAACAATGAAGATAGTATAATATCGAATCGCAAAAAAAAACAAGAAACGAGACACCTTTCATTACCAAGAAATCAGAAATTAACAAAATCATCAAAAAATTAGAGTGAATGGAACGTGAATCGTAAGAATATCCATCGGAGTACCTCAGAGGCACCGAGTCGATGAGCGAAAGTCCTGGTAGAGAGAGCGCCGACCTCTCGATTCCATACCTCGACTACTGCCTTATCCAGGGATGTTCTTGCCCTTTTCCTCATCGTGGCCAGATGATTTCTTCTAACTCTTGATAAACTGGTAGGCCGATAGGTCGATCAACGAAGCAAATTCGATCAATAAATCAAAATAAGGAAAATAAACGAATTTCTTAGGTAGAAAACAGAGGCATTATCATCGGCAGCGGTTCGTCGTCGTGGCAGAGAACCGAAAGCATAGTCATTGGTTACTTGTCCTCGAGGATCTCGCCACCACCTCTCCTTGCGAACTAGGGACAGAACCTTCTTAGTTTCTCTCTCACTCTCGAATTCTCTCTCACTCGCCACAAGGCTCTGGGAATCTGTAAAGAAGAAAATAAAACTTGTGTTAGTTTGGCCTTTTGGACTTCTTTTATTAAAGTGATTTTCACCGGTTTTGTTTTCCTAATCGGAATTCGGACTTAGACGGGTTCCGAGTTAAGTCATCGGAACGTCGAGCGGGTGCATGGGCTAAAGCGTGAGAGCGTCAAACTTGAAAACAACTTGGAGTCTAGAGTGCCCATAGTATATATACAAATAAAATTTTATATATCGTACTTCATGTACGAAGATACAGCCATATTTATCAACCAAATTTAACATTTTTTCAAAATAAAATTTGGTTGTTTTTATATTTTTCTAAAAAACCTTTAAAACAACAAAAATATTGATTCTTATTTCAAATTTTAACCCCTAAATGTTTTCAAAATATCCTAAATTATCCTGTTTTATTATTTATCTCTTATTTTTCAAACTTTAACCTCTAACTGTTTTTAAAATATCTTAAAGTATCCGTTTTTAAGTTTTAAAAAAATCAAAACTTACTCCGTTTTCCAAACTTTAATTCTAATTGTTTTAAAAATATCAAAAACTATCCCGTTTTATGAATTTACCCAATCCGCATATTGACTTTTCAAATCCGCGGATTGGTGACGTTCCAATGCTCAGAATGCGGATTCACGTTCTGAGCGCCAGAACGTCACCATAGATGAACGGATTGTGTGACTTAGGTTCGGAGTCTCCAGACCAAGGATCTCAGGATCACAGGTCGGACCGGTCCCGCCCAATCCTGATCCAGACAAGCAATACCAGCCGGTACTGGCCGGTCTAGACCCGATACGAAAGTTGGTTAGCCCATAAAAAAAATGGATCAGCCGGATCGGTGGTACTGGTCGCTGGATCAGCAACATCGATCACCGGAAATGGCGGTACCGATCATCGGACCTGCGGTATCGGTCAAGACCAGTCGATACCGGAGCGGTCCAGGGCGATACCTGCTGGACCGTTCTATTTATAAATTTTGTTTTTTAAAAAAAAAACTTTGGATCAGTTGGACCGATTATACCAGTATCGGTTGGACCGATCCGATCCAAAGCCATTTGATACAATAGTTGTATCATGGCCTAGGATTGAACCGGTCCTAGCCGACTCCAGTACAGATCAGTTTGATTATTGAAACCTTGGTTCGGATTGGGCTTACATCCCAATATAACATAATTTATGTTGGTCCAAGCTCAATTTGGTCCGACCTCTGAGTTCAAAGATGCAAACTCAAGTCCGATGTGTTTAAAATGACTAGCATAAGTACACGTGAGTTGCATGTGAAGGTTGATCTTATAATACAAGTTATAGTTAAAATTATCAGTAACTGCTATATTAAAAAATATGAAACATAATAAAATTCATTATATTATCTTATATTTTATTTTAATTTATATTAACACATGGCAACCTAGGGTATGGCAAGTTAGTTATATATTTTTAATAACATTTATTATATTAATAATTATATAAAGAAAAACTTGCTTGTTGATTTTTCAACCTAGTAATGAAAGATCATAAACTTATCTTTTATTTTAAATTTATCTTGTAAAGATTATCCAAATATTATTTTAAAATTGAAATTATTAAATAATATTATTATAATTAATTAAATATAAATTTATTAATTAGTTAGAATCTTGATTTTAATAAGCTTAATATGTTTTCTAGACTTTGTTAGGTTCTTTAAATCCGAGAAACTAAATTTTGATAATTAAATTTTTGGCTTCTCTTATTAGTTGATAATTAAATTATTGATTTCTCTTATTAGTTAGATTCTTCAATTCATTAGTAAGATTTTTTATAACTAATCAAATTTAAGATTTTGATA
>JAUPMG010000004.1:17925390-17939291 GCA_031762675.1 Pachysandra terminalis
GCCTAAACAGCTAGGTCATAAACACCATACACGTTTTGGACTTTAATGTCCAAAACGCCCCAAATAAAAGCAAATAGTAAACCCCCAAAACTGTTTTTCTTTGTTAAAGAGTACAAACGTTTTCTTTTTTCAATTAAATAATATAAAATTGCTTTTTACGTTAAATGCTATCTTGAATTTTAAAATCAAAAATCCAACAGACATGGCAATGATAAAAACAATATAAACGTTGACAAAGGTCGACATGGCCATGATAAAAAAAAATAAAGGTTAACATGGTAGGAACCCCTCCGCGCATCTTTTATAACGGGATGGTTACAACCATCCTTATAGTGCCAGTTCGAGGATGTCACTTAGACATTACGGCCACATTAAAAGAGTGACTGACATTTTTAAAATCCTAAGACCTGAATTTGAAATCAGTTTTTATCTTAACCGATGATGGCCATATACACATAGTGTCCTCTTATTGGTGGCGCTATAACGATGCCTATAACCATCCCACTGTAGAGAATGACCGAATCCCTCATAAAAAAGAGAGAGAAAAGTGATCATTCCAACCCTCTGAGAATGTTAATAAGCTCGTGATCTTGAAAGGAAAATTCAAGTTATCCATTTTGTTGAAAGCTAAAGTATGATGATCAAGGTTTATTAGATCGAGCCGATCCGATCTGTACCGGTATCAGCCAAGACCTAGGTCACACAATCCGTGACCTAGGAGTGTCGCATTGGCGCTCAAAACACAAATTCGCGTTTTGAGTGTGGGTGCGGGTCAAATCTGTAGATTTGATTTTTCTAATTCTTTGATTTGACTTTCCAATCAGTGAATATAAAAAAATACATAATAAAGGTGAAATTAAGATATTTGTAAAACATTTGGAGGTAGATTTGAAAAAGAGAAGAGATACTTTTGTTATTTTTTAAGGTCTTTTATGAAATACAAAAATATATATCTATTTTATTATGAAAAAAGGTTAAATTGGGTTAACATATGTCCATTTTGAACTATATTGTGTATTTTTATACGATAAAAATATAGTTTATATGTGGGACCTCAAGCTATTTTCAAATTTGACGCTCTCGCTTTTGCACCCGCTCAGTGTTCTGATGACTTACGCTAAGACCAGTCCGGTCCTAAGACACGATACAATTATTGTATTGTGAGGCTTTGGACCGAATGGTACAACCGATATTGGTACGAACTGATCGGTACAACTATCCAACTGGTCCAATTTTTTTTTTTTTTTTTAAATTTATAAATTCAACGGTCTATACCAGTATTGATCAAGTCCGACAATTGGTACTGATGACCCCGATTTTGTATGCATATACGTGGAACTATATCATTAGTAGCACACATGACACCCCTTTATTTGTAACACATCATAGTGCTTTTTTGACTAATTTTGGGTCTGTGTACACTGTTCACGGGAGCACTGTTCATGCTAACCCCTCGGGTTATTGTTCATACCAAGCCCGAGTACACTGTTCACGGCACTGTTCATGCCGACCCTCAAGTTACTGTTCATAGCACTGTTCACGACACCTTGCACTTATTGCTCAATATTTACCTTTTTGTTGTGATGTGATGTGACATGACAAGGGACGTTTTGTCAAGTCTTTCAAAAGAACAGACTTTGGAACTCTCATAAAATAAAAGCCTGACTCCCTTTTTTAGAGAAAAAGGGAATGTCTTATCAAGTCTTTCAAAAGAATAACAGACCTTGAGACTAATAAAACCTGACTCTATTTTTCAGAAGAAAAAAAAAAGGGGGGTCTCGTCAAGTCTTTAAAAGGAGAGGGAGTAGAGGCAAAAGATGAGGGCTGGTTGGAGAAGAAGAAGTGACACAGAGGGAGGGTCTAGAGAAGGAGGAGATTTTCCTTTTGTTTCTTTTCTCCCTTCTTATTCTTAGATCTTGTAACATTCTTCATCATGTGAATCTTCATATTTTAACGAGAAGAAAACGCCCGCAACCCATGGACGTAGGCACATTGGCCGAACCATATAAATCGTGTCTGCATCTTCTTTTCTCGCATTTTTTGCTTGTTGGATTGACATAGCGCCGTCCGTACGGCAGGTTTTCCGGTTTAGGCAAGCGGTTGGAACGACCCGGACCTAGAAGACCTTATCCACTTCAAATTTGGCCGAAATCAAGTGATTATCAACTCAATCAGCCTAAATGTGATTAAATGCCAATTATATACCATTTTACTGATTAACAGTACCATCGATCCTATGACTGATCCGACTGATCCATTTTTTTTTAAAAAAAAAAATTGTGCAATCCATTTTTTGTACTAGATCCGGACCGGCCGGTCCAGACCGGGATCAGTTGGGACCGATCCCGAGACTTTAAATCTTGATGATGACAGGTGCCAATAACCATCAACAGAACACTGTACGTAGTAGAATCATTATATTTATGATTTATATCATCGTATATTTCAACAACAGAAAAGATAAGGTCCAATGGACAGGAATTTCTTCCCTACAAGGCTACAATCTACTTCATAACATAACATAACCCGATTAAGAAAGTTTATGTACGCATGAGCACTAATATATATAATCTATATATATTAGCTTGGATTCGAGTAGACTAGGTAGGTGGGAATGGCCGACGTGTTAAACCCATTGAAGTTAGACCCAGCCGACGCAGTATAAGCACCCATGTTACGGAACACCAGCCAATCATTCATCTGCAGCTCCGGCAACTGGTGATCGGTCAGGACCGTGTCCAGCGCATCACAGGTGGGTCCGAACACCGTCGACGTGTACGTCCTCACTCCCCGACACGTGAGATTTGCACGGTTTGAGGAGCACGCCAACGGTGTTGCTGCAACCGTAGCATGATCGTACAGAATACAATTCATCGACCCGTAGATCCCGTCATTGATCCAGTACTCCCGCAGCTCACCACGGACACGCTTCCCAATGATGTTAGTAGCCAATGTGGACGCCGTCTCAGCGAAGAACCGTCCAGGCTCACCAATCACGGTCAAATTCGGTTCGTTCGAAAAGTATTCACGAAGAGCGGCTCTGATCGTATCAGCCGCCTCATTGAATTGTTGGCCCACCGTAAATCCGCCGCCGATGTTGAGAACGTGCATACGTGGCATCCCCGATCGTGCAGCATTGTCGAACACTGACTTGGCAGCAGCTATAGCGCCACGGTAAGCACGTGAATGCGTAGCTCCGCTTCCCACGTGGAACGACACGCCGGATACGCTGAGCCGCGCGTCGAAAGCGGCTTGGAGAAGCGGCGTGACCTCGGCGGGTAACGCGCCGTACTTGGGACCAAGTGGGCACCGTGCGCCGCCGTCTTCCGGCGCTTTTAGCCGGAGAAGTAGCTCGCATTTGGGGTGCCACCTTTTTATCTTCTCGACTTCGCCTTTGGAGTCAAAGGTGGTGAGGTTGACTCCGACGCTGGCGGCATACCGAATATGCGACTCGGCTTTACACGGGTTGGCGTAGACGATCCGGTCCGGCGAGACCCCGAGTGCGAGTACAGCTTCAATCTCGGCTCGGCTAGCGCAGTCGAAGTTCGCGCCGAGAGCCGCAAGCGAGCCTAGCAAGGAGGGTTCCGGGTTACACTTAACGGCGTAGAACGGACGAACTGAAGGGAGACAGGTGGTCCATTTGTTCATGAGGCCCACCACTGTACCCAAGTCTAGTACATAGAAAGGGTCATTAGCCTCTAGCTTCTTGGAGATGATAGACTGGATAAAGCTGGTTAAACCATCGCTGGTAATGCTGGTTACTTTGTTACCCTTCACCCGAGGTGCACCTAGGACTGCGTGAAGGCTCATAGAGAGAGAGGATTTAGGTAAATAAGTATAGAGAGAGAGGTTTGAAAGTTGTTGTGTTGTGTTGGGTTGGGTTGGAGAGTATATATAGAGAGATCCGAAGGCGGCACCTCCACCACTACCTACTTGGTGCAAAAAAGAGGAAAGGAGTTCTATTATTGAGTTGCCTTTTGAGCTCAGAGAATCAGCACAAAACTTAACGCAATGGGGTTGGTCGACATTCGACAACGAGAAATATTTTAACCCATAATAACGCATTCACCTTAACTTTCAAAATTGGGTTTTGTTCTGTAGATATTTGAGGGAATGTGGGTCGTTTGATTAACAAAGAGTAGTGGCTTTGATTGAAATTTGGGAGGGCCCGTTATTATATGCATGG
This sequence comes from Pachysandra terminalis, assembly GCA_031762675.1. Taxonomy (NCBI): domain Eukaryota; kingdom Viridiplantae; phylum Streptophyta; class Magnoliopsida; order Buxales; family Buxaceae; genus Pachysandra; species Pachysandra terminalis. The sequence goes on from JAUPMG010000004.1 coordinate 17,929,577, forward strand.
AAGATTCAACGATTCCTCCTTCTTACGCGTATATAACGCGATGGTGTTATTTTACACGTGGGAGAAGAATTCAACTCCAACAAGGGACATCAAGGCTGTTTTGTTTTGAATATACTTTACAATATCATGATAGCATCTCCGATGCTTCTTTCTGATATTATTAGATTTCTATCTTTAGGAAATCCCCACCGTCTGCCTCTTTATTCGCTCGAGATAAACTGGGCCACCCTGTTATTCAATTTGGTCTCCTTTTTCTCCCCTTCTCTCCTATCTCTAATCTACTAAGCCTCCTTTATGGAAGCCTGACCATAAAGAATAAGACCCTTTCAATTGAAACTGGTTTCAAGTCTATGGAAGCAAAGACTAGAGACCATACCCTTGATCAACAAGAAAAGGGTACGAGTATAATTACCTATAAACCCTATTGTAGTAAAGAAACAACCAAAATATCCTGTCTAATTTTAAAATAATCAAATCATTTATAATAAGATACAAGTCAAAGTTCGTTCATCTGCAGTGAGGTACAAATCCGTTCATTGTAAAAAGACATGAAAAATGTGATTTCTCTCCTCTATAGTATTTGCATTTTCCACGTGGGACCTAAAGGATTTAAAGTGGTCGTTAGAACAGTTACACTTCGGATTATAAAGGTCAGAACCTGGGGCCAGTGAAGAAGCAACTCGAATCTGGTTTCCGTCTGAGTCAACAACTTGAAAAGAAACCTGCTTTTTGGTGGTTCGATATTTCTCCACAATGGTTTTTTTTTATTCACTTCAGGTCCAAAACGTTTTTATCAGTTTAAGCTTTAAAGGAGATTGGATCTCTCTCTCTCTCTCTCTCTCTCTCTCTGCATTTCTTTGTCATGCACTACCATAGGTAAAAATATGGTTGTGCTTGCGCCATATAATATCTCCAAGGATATTTAGGTCTTTTAAGTAATACAAGTCGGTGGATATCACTGTACCGTGTACGTCATCTTTTCCGCATGGATGACTGAGGAGGCTTGTAGATTAGGTGAAATGGTCGATCAACCAGAAGATGCAAAGCATCTGGCATGAGTTTGGGATGTGGTCTAGCGTGCACTGGATAATTTCTCTACTGGTGTTGCCTAAACACCATGGCAGGTCAAATGTGTTGTAAAAATATTAGTACCTTTACGGTTAGGTAACACAAGATGCATGTGATACATAAATCATTCTTTATAATGAATGAGTATAATCATTGTATAAAACAACAATAAATCAGAAAAATAAAAACTTATCAATTTGTGAACCAAGACATATAATCATTGTACAGATATTGTCTCCTATTATATATCTTTACTGCTAGGATTGATGACGACAGGCATCTAGGATTTAATGGTCCATGACTTCCCCGTAAGTTACACTATCTACCAAACTCAAGGAGAACTGAAGATGTAACACTCGACAATAGAGGAAGAAATGGCTAATGAACTCACAAAAAAAAACATTGTAACATAATGTGAAGAGAGAGAAAAAAAATTAGCAATTCATTATTGTCTGTTGTATGTGTAAATGGATGGAAAGAACCTCTATTTATAAAGCTCCTCATATACCTACCAAGGATCATGTGCCTTTTCAAGGAACCTTTTGGACCAAAATGTAACACTTTCCTTAAAATAGACTTGAATAGAACCCAAATCCATTCACTATGAGCTAAAACCCTAAAACACAACTTAATAGATCACAAAAGGCCCAACGAAATGAGTCATTAATTTTGATTCAAAATCCAACAGGATGTACTAACAATCTAAGACCGGCAAGAATTCAGATCAAAACGGAAAGCTCTCTCGACAGCAGCCACAATCTGACATCTGACATCTGTCCATCACTTGACTTTTCCATTTAATAAAAATCACTCGGCTGACATAATAAGTGAGGTTGCAATTGCACAAACCATTCAAAGAAAAAAAAAACCCCAGTTCTCATATGGAATGAGGATGATTTTGATTTGACTTTGGAAAATTTTACTTAAAGGTACCTTTGAAGTAAATTCTTCTCAGAATATGAAAATCATAACAAAAAGCAGAAAATAATGGGCTAGGCATTGGCCGACAGCCATTTACACCTTTTGTTTTTTCTTCAAAAAAACTCAAAGGGCATGCATGAGATAGTTACTGTGCTACTATAAAGACCCCCTACAAAATAGATACTTGGAACAAATCAACAAGGACCAAGAGTTTTTACAAAAAGGTCTGTTAATTGCACATTATAACATTTGTTCAATATAATACTGGTGATTATAAAGCTTAATTAATCCCATCAAACACTTGACATCATCTTAGGATGTAAGTACAGAATTTTAGGTGTAACTATATACACTGAATTATTGCTAAATCAATGAACTACAGTCTTTTCGCTTCACACATGTCAGCTGTCACAACGGTTGTACGCTGATTTGATTAGAAAAAATAATAATTTTTGAGACGCATCAAAGATATCTGACCGTCCTTATTACCTGAAAAAAGTATAACTCCTCCAAGAAGGTACCTCTGGAAACGGTTCATTATACTAAACCGTTCCACGTATCCAAAATTTAAAGGTATTGGCTAATTTCTAAGCTAAATACCTTCAAAATAATCGAAGTATCAATAATTTGAACTTCTGACAAGACGGATCATAATTTCTTCCCAATGACAGTAGTAGGAATATACTACCCCTAATGGACCCTCAAATACATGAATCTCTAAATTAAGACTCGAAGTTAAACTTTCTTATTCTCCAGAAGAGAGTTCGAGTGATCTTGTTACTTAATTTATTACGTACTTCGAAAGAAATCCTTTAAAGAGAAGCATTCAGAGGCACACTTTAAACCTTCTAACTTACAAGTCATATTTGGATCATGTCTATAGACTTCGAAAGACCATCTATTATAACTTTTCTTGTAGGAAATACGAAAGAGACATCTTTCCTTCTGTTATGTTCAAATCACAGGCCAACCACCTCCAGATGGTGAATTCGAAGGCTATCCACCTCAAGATGGTCAAATCGTCAAAGGTTAGTCATCATCAAAGATTAAGGATTTATTACCGCTAAATAGACTTGTAATCGATTAACTTCAAAGGAATCCTTATTTAAGGAATTCTCGAAGTACACATTTCGTTCATCCCGAAGGAACACTTCCGGATGACGATTTCACTAACTTTGAAGTACCCTCACAAAGGAGTACTTCGAAGTCATGTTATTACTTCTCCATATGGCACCTTCCAGTGACGAATATTGAAATACACTTTTCATTCACTAACTTTGAACTATCCTCACTAAGGAGTACTTCGAAGTCATGTTATTCCCTCCATATGTCACCCTTAAGTGACAGTTATGGATTCAACTTCACTGATCTTGAAGTACCTTCACAAAGGAGTACTTAGAAGTCATGTTTTTACCTCTCCATGTCACCTTCGAGTAACAGTTATGGATTTGCAGGACTTACACTTAAGAGTATTTTTGAAGGACAAAGATAGGGGTTCATCAATCTCAATATGCTTTTAAAACCTATTTTATACTTCGAAGTCATCCCTATTTATCCTTAGGAGTTGACTTCGAATGATATTCCATCTGATATATGCCTACTTCGAATAAAATCCTCAAGGCTGATACTTCGGAGGCATATCTTTATTCCCCAAAAGTTATCTCTGAGTGAGATATTTGTATTTCGGGGTTTCTTTTAAAGAAATAGAATAACATATGTACTTCTGATTTCATTAAATCAAAGGCACTCGAGTTGGTCGCGTAAACTCTAAACTTCAAAAGGGCCTAAATAATTTCCTTACAGAAACTATTGATTATGAAAACGAGTTGCCTGCTGATAAATCTAACTCTGAAATTTCTATATGGGTAACTCGAGAATATACTGATCGCCTTGTGATGTATGGTTATTCTAACATCCTTCGAAGGTAGATAGCCGCCAAAAGGGGTTCCTTCGTGATAATCGAAGTCTAGAAGATGATGTAACATTCAATAGACTCATTTACTTCAAATGATTGGAATGAATTCCTCGCAGCACGTGATAGAACCTCAACTATTTATAACATCTGTTGTATAACTTATATAAAGGGGTTTTTGTCTTATCTGGAATGCCAGCAAAAATGGAAACGTTGCTTTTAGCTCTTTATGCATGTTACACGTGTCATTTAATCCGTGTTCTTCTAGATCTAAAGCAACTTATCACAAAGCAAGTTTCTGAATTCAAAATGACCCATCTCTCTTTCTGAAAATAACTTAGGCATGTTGAAATACATGTGACATTCAAGATATGTTCTAACGCATGGGAAAATTTATAAGCACATCTCTGGACAGTTGATTGAATTACATCTGTCCTAATTTGATAGGCTAAATTCCCTATTAATAGCAGAATATATTCTCCATTAAAGACAATCTGAAAATTCTAAGAGAAGTTAAGTCTAAGAAATTCAAAAGGTATAAAACAACAGTGAGTAAAAACACTGAAAGAAAAAGGGAATAGTCAGTCGTATGCTGCATGAGATAGACTTCGAGTCACTTGAAATATGAGGTTTCCTTGCTCTGAGATATACATTCTACCTGTCTTACAGTTATTTCAGCATCCTCCCTCTTTGTCTCTTCTCTTTGTCTTATTCATAGGTCACGTTTGTGAAAAAACGCTTTTAATAAAACGACTACGTGACGGTTAGACTATCCTAAGACAGACTCTTTGAACTTGTTTATATGAAGAAAGGGTGGTTGTATTGGCTCATTTATATTGTTTATCGAAGTTCTTTTAATATATCGAGTCTCTTACAAATCCCGCATCAACAATACTTACTAAGACTAGCTCATTTTATTCTAAATGCGTTTACTTTACTGTGTTAGAACTAAAGTTGAAGGTCAAGCGAGCTAAGTCGCCAAATTATTTGACAATTTCCAGGTCTTAAGATGGACTGAACAGTCTGGACTGAGTCAACCGACTGACCAAAGAGCCAGTACCTGGCTCCGTTTGTGAATGGTATCATGGACAAAAGTAGTAACAAAAAATATAAAATCTTCGGACAATCTAAAAGTTAAAAGTTAAGGCCATTCAACCAATGCAGTTCTAAAGCTACTCAATTCAATAACTGATAATTTACATCTTTAAACATGAACTGCGTTATAATTTTATGGCAGAACATAAAACAAAAATGGAATCAATGTTACAGAATCATGGTATGCATTGTTTTAAAAAAAAATATTTACTATACATGGTAAAGTTCATACCTAAGTTCGTCTTTATGGTCCACTTGACATTATCAACAACAAAAGCTTACACATCCACAGGACCACTACCAAAATCCCAGCAGATGATACTGGGAAGCTAACAATAGGCATGGAAATTAAACCGGAAAAATAAAATAAAAATAAATAATAGAATGAAACAACATACCTATACCAGAATTGATACATCTGAGACTTGGCAGGCTCACAACTCTCAAAACCAAGGCATCCACCATATATACATCTTCCCCAAGTTCTTGTGTGATACTGCTTCAGCAATCAAGCGGCAAGCCTGACCTTCCACAGCTAGAGGCAAGGATGGTGCTGCTCCGACACCAACCACAACTCCTTGCAGCCGAGCCTCGATGTTGTTGATGGCTCTCTGGATTTTTAAACACCAGTTATTTTAGATAATATCAAAAAACTAATTGCCTAGCCCTAACACTTGTATTGGGCATGCCTCATGCCAACCAAGTGATACAATTTATCTTACTTATTGATACATGTAAAATATATTTCTTTCTTGATAACTATCCGATCCAGGACATGTAGAAATATGGGCGATATTCATTGGGTGCACATTCTACAGCTATATACAAGTGACCATATAATCTGGTATGACTACAAAGTAGCGGTGCAACTCGGTTTGGTTTGGGTCGGACTGACCTCAACCCAACCCAAACACCAAAACGATTTTATTTTGTAAACCCTAAACCCAACCCAACCCAAACCGTAATTTCATAAGAGATGTTTCCCATTTCAGTTTCTTGACTCATTTTATACTACATTTTAATCATGAAACTAACTATTCTCTAAATATATGGTTGTTGATTACATACTTCTAATATATATTAATTCGGGTTGCCTTTTTTCAAACACCAAACTGGTTTGGGTCGGGTTGATTTGGATTGATAAGCACAATCACAACTTGAGTCATATATTTGGACTTAAACCAGCCTGAACAATGTGCAAATACTTCAAAAATCAAATTTAACTTACGCAACACATTCAACTACAACAAAGCATGTTGCAATTAGACACTGTTATCAAATCATAAACATGAGGCTAGCTAGATTGGTTATTAAACCATATACTGTATTATGAATCAGTCATCAAGCAAAAATATTAAGAGATGTTTCCCATTTCAGTTTCTTGACTCATGTTATACTGCATTTGAATCATGAAACTAACTATTCTCTAAATATATGGTTATTGATTACAAACATCTTATAGGTGTGTATTCATGATTTAGTGAGTTGAGCTTCAAAGCTTTGTAAAACCCATAAATTGTACTTACAACAATGACAAGGATAAGAACAGAGGTTCAAACCTGTGCGTGGGGATTCTGAACTTCTACTCCACTGGATTTGTGAGATTTCGTCCACTCCACAAGAGGATCATGGACAAACGTTTCGAGAACACTCATAAGAGTTTCCCTGTGTGTCCTTAGCACTGAAAGCGTAATCTCACAAACCTTCAAGAAAATCCCCTCGTATCCCGTAATGCCCAAGCCATCAATCATGTTCTGCAGGTTCCATCAAAGTTTCAACTAGCATATCATTAGATATGATATTATAGACTAACAAATGTGCATATGTGTGCCTTTTTATTACCTGGGTTAGTCTGAAAGGCACCAGTTCTGGCTTCTCCAACTGCAAGCCTTTGTCAAATAAGCAACTAAAATCAACATGAACACAATCACCCGAGGTGGAATCAAAGAGGATGTTTTCACCATGCCTGTCACCCAAACCCACAATATGCCCAACCATGGACCAAACGGCTGTAGTATGTGCATAAGCGACCCGAGCCCTGAACCAAGCAGCCGGTTCAGAAAATGTGGTCAAGAACCATTTGTTGAAGACAGGAGGGAACAATGGAAGGATTTTGGTCTTCAACATATCATCTTCCGGACTTTTACCCTGACATTGATCATAAATCCGCTTAATTAGAGGGTTTGTCTTCTGCCTATCAAATTTCCACAGGTTATGTAAATGTCTTGAAGTATATGTCGAAGCCCACGGGTGTGGGGCACCCACTCTACCATCCCACAGTCCTCTGTTAGTGGGATCACTGCAAAGGTGCGCATATAGAGCTTTCTCCGACAGCTTTCAGGGTATTTGGATAATAGGCGGTTGATCATCGCAGTGAACTCCATCATGCGTGCATCTTTTCTGAGGTCATCCTTGGGCTTGCAAAGGAATGGGCGTTCCACACCATCACTACCAAGAAAAACAACCTAAAAGCACCAAAACAATAGAAGTTATTACAAATAGGAAATCTAACGTACCAACTTGGTAGACCATCAAGTCAATTTACCAATGCATTCGTCGGGGATTGAATTCATCATTCAATTGGCAAAATCTAAGGTACTATACCATCAAATCAATTTACCAATCCATTGGTCAGGGATTGAATTCACCATTCAGTTGGCCCCTTATTTGTGCCAAAGGTTGACAAGATAATATACAATACTTACCCATTCTTAACTATAATCTAGACTGTTTATCCAAATTAAATGCAATAAATTAGAAGGTTCCGATCATCAAATCTGATCAATTTTGGCATAGGGTGGAACTGGTTGTTCTGATTTCCTTGCATGTGTGCCAACAAAAAAGAGGAATAAAAGGAATTATTTAAGCAACTAAATCTGAAAAAACTTGTTTCCAGAAGTACTTTTTTGGGTCGCTGAAGAGAAGAAAGAATTTCAGCCTCGTCAGCTATTCCAGATATAGTAGGAAGATCTGTTGCTGAAAAGATGTCAAACTTAAATGAGTCAGTCAAACTCAAATCATGTGTAGGTAGGTTAACGGTTAGAGCTTGTTGAGTCGGCATTATGATTCCCAGTGGCATCATTCGCTTCAAAGCACTGAATTCAGTTAAAAGGTTGATTGTCCTCGCTTTTTGCTGGCCTGGATGGAAGCATAACCTGATGAGATGATCAATCAGACTAGCAAACTGAACAAATAAACTGTTGCCATCACTTCCCTGGCCAGATCCTTTACGTGCAGCTTGTATGATCTCAGCAGCTGCTTCCCGTCTTGCAGGAACTGTGGACTTTGAAACTGCAGCCATGGTCCAAAGAGCTTGCTGTGGATACTCCCTGAGAACAGAGGTGATGATGTGTTTGACCAGTCGAACAATTTCGTCGTTCTGGTGGCAAATTCTAGAAACTAACTGAGGTAAAGCTGTTAGCCACTGATATGTAGGCAAATCTTTCAAACAACCTCGCATGATACTCATCACCTGAAAAAAAATTCATAAATCCATAATATTAAAAACATATTAAGCAACATCAGAATTTCAATACCTTCCAAAAAAAACATCAGAATTTCATGTTAAAAAATAAATAAAAAAATACATACACATTACCTGAAAAAAAATAAAAAACAAAAAACAAAAAACAAATCACCATTATAAATCCATAATACTAATATAGAAATGAACATCACAATTTCTGAGATTATAAAAAGAATTACAATTTGTCTTGGAGTTGAAATTTCTACCTTTCCATGGACATTCTTCAAATCTTTATTGGATGATGAATTTTTTTGATAGAAACTCCCAAAGTCAAACCACAGAGTTAACAGCCTTGGAAGTGCTTGAAAGAGATTCCTGTGGCCCCTATGAAGCCCATTTGCGTAAAATAGAAGTACATCAGGAAGGTAAGACCACCAACGCTTTTCAGCATTGGAACTTGTAGCAGCAGCAACAGCAGAGTTTGATGATTTGTGCACCGGTTCAAAGTTCTCCTCTTGTCGCTTCCTGGCATCGGCAAGTACATCATCACAATACTTGTCCATATAGAAGTATCCTTTCTCCCATTTGGGTTGCAGTTCCCTCACCCTGGAGTAAAGACCTATTACATCTTCCTTTTGCTTTTGCCCAGTATAATGGATCCATCTTGAGTACAAGAGGAGGGTTTTAGCAACATCTCGATTCTCATTTGATGCTTTAGTACAAAGTGGAGGTGGGTTCAGAGGAACCAATGAAAGGCTAGTAATTGATGAAATCGCAGCAGAACCAACAACATCTACAGGCATGTTTAGGAGGGAATGTTGCAGTTCAGCGATGGCAATATCGGATCTCCTTGTGCTCCAAAGGAGCTTAGCCTTTTCCATGTGAACATTAGGTGCACCAGAAGCCAAGGATTCCAAAATTGCTCGATTGGCCGTCTCATAATGACCAGCAGACCGGCAGAGCTTTGCATATTGGAGCCAGCAGTTTCCAACATGAACACCAAGATTACTAGCACCAAAAACCAGTCTCCGGAAAGCCAAAAGTCGCTCCCTTGCCCAGAGTGATGTCTGTGTAAATCTGAGCCGATTATCCCAGTCTTGTACTAACTGTGAAAATCTTGGGTCATCCAGATGAAATGATTTCTCCAAGAAAGATTCATCCACAAGGAGAGAATGAAAGTCTTCAAGTTCACGTAGCATGTGAAGCTTTACAGCAAATGGGTATGCCCGCATGTATGAGTCCATGCCAGCAGC
>JAUPMG010000004.1:17939391-17949925 GCA_031762675.1 Pachysandra terminalis
AGATCCCGAAGGTCATACCTCGTGATCCGTGCCATTCCCCTTGGGATATGAGTCACCGGGATCCGGGGCGTGACATATAGCCTTCCCCCTTGGCTGAGTCCTATCTTCGAGTGACAAGTGTCAAGCATGCTGGATGTCATGAGGACACCTGTCACCACGGGATAGGCTGCGAGTGTGGCCTGTAGCTTTAACCAATCCTATCAGCCGCTTAAGCAAGCTTCCGCCGATCCGCATGGGTCTGTCATTTGATGGGATCAGACCGTCGGTCCTTTTCTGCAAAAAGGGGTTTCTCAGTTCCCTTATGACGACTAAAAGCCGTGCAATGATTAAATGGACGGACTGTGGATTTAATCAAATCCAAGCGCCGCTCGTATAGGTCGCCGTCGTTGATGGGATTGACCCTGCCGTCCACCTGGGCCAATGGGAATGAACTCTTGCTCCTCCTTTTTCCTTAAAAAGGGGTTTCTTGTTTCCCCATTTTTCCTTATTGGATCAAATGTCACATCAGATTTGAGAACCATGGGGTGGGAGACCTATACCTGAATCTCTTATCTTTCAATACGTGCCTCGGGATGAGGCAGCGCTCTTCCCAACACTTGGACATCTGGTTGTTGGGCTGTTGGAAACCTGCTCCTCCCTTAAGCGGGAGGGAACACCCTTAGCCTTTCAAGAGGGGAGATCCGGGCATTTCCTGAGAGGGATCTCATCTGGTAAGGGGTTCTTACATCGAGATCGGGCAGGAGGTAGCCTGGCCTCATGATCCGGCAGGGGGGTTAGCCTTACCTCACTGACCTTTGAAAGGGGTCTACTTTATATCTGGCTATAATCCGACCTCATTGATCCAGTAGGGAGGTTAGCCCTACCTTATTAACCTTTGAAAGGGGTCTACCTTATATTCGATCTTAGGAGTTTAATCCGGCCTCATTGATCTGGTAGGGGGTTAGCCCTACCTCTGACCTTTGGAAGGGGTCTACTTTATCCGGCCATAGGGATTTAATCATTGATCTGGTAGGGGGGTTAGCCCTACCTCTGACCTTTGGAAGGCGTCTACCTTATCCGGCTATATGGATTTAATCCGGCCTCATTGATAACCCCCTACCTCATTGACCTTTGGAAGGGGTCTACCTTATATCCGGCCTTAGGGGTTTAATCCGGCATCATTGATCCAGTAAGGGGGTTAGCCCTACCTCTGACCTTTGGAGGGGGTCTACCTTATCTGGCCATAGAGGTTTAATTTGGCCTCATTGATCCGGTAGGGGGGTTAGCCCTATCTCTGACCTTTGAAAGGGGTCTACCTTATCTGGCCATAGGAGTTTAATCCAGCCTCATTGATCCGGTAGGGGGGTTAGCCCTACCTCATTGACATTTGAAAATGGTCTACCTTATATCCAGTCTTAGAGGTTTAATCCGGCCTCAGAAAAACTTTGCACGACTAAGGTGACTTGGCCTGCACGACTCCTCAGTTAGTGCCATGTGGCACGCGAGTATTGGCCCAATTTGAATTTCAAAAAAACAGGGTCATCGGTACAACTATCCAACAAGTCTAATGTTTTTTTTTTTTTTTTATATATATATATTTATGAATTCAACAATTCATGCCAGTATTGATCTAATTCGACAACCGGTACTGTCAATCCAACGACCGATCCGACTAATCCAAATTTAAAAAAAAAAAAAAAAAAAAAAAAAATGAATTGTGCGATCCATTTTTTGTACTGGATCCGGACGGGCCGGTACCACCAGTCCAGACCGGGATCAGTCGAGACCAGTCCCCAATCCCAAGGCTTTAACCCTTGATGATGACAAGTGTCATTACCATTAACAGAAACACTGTACGTAGTAGAATCATTATATTTATGATTTATATCATCATACATTTCAACAACAAAAAAAGATAATGTCCAATGGACAGGAATTTCTTCCCTACAATCTACTTCATAACATAACATAACCCCCCATTAAGAAAGTTTATGTATGCATAAGCACTAATATATATATATAATCTATATATATTAGCTTGGATTCGAGTAGACTAGGTAGGTGGGAATGGCCGACGTGTTAAACCCATTAAAGTTAGACCCAGCCGACGCAGTATAAGCACCCATGCTACGGAACACCAGCCAATCGTTCACCTGCAGCTCCGGCAACTGATGACCGGTCAAGACCGTGTCCAGCGCATCACATGTGGGCCCGAACACCGTCGACGTGTACGTCCTCACACCACGACACGTGGGGTTTGCACGGTTCGAGGAGCACGCCAACGGTGTTGCTGCAACTGTAGCATGATCGTACAGGATACAATTCATCGACCCGTAGATGCCGTCATTGATCCAGTACTCCCGCAGCTCACCTCGTACACGCTTCCCAATAATGTTAGTAGCCAATGTGAACGCTGTCTCAGCGAAGAACCGTCCAGGTTCACCAATCACAGTCAAATTCGGCTCATTAGAAAAGTATTCACGAAGAGCGGCTCTGATCGTCTCAGCCGCCTCGTTGAATTGCGGGCCCACCGTAAACCCGCCACCTATGTTGAGAATGCGCATACGTGGCATCCCCGATCGTGCAGCATTGTCGAACACTGCCTTGGCAGCCGCTATAGCACCACGGTAAGCACGTGAATGCGTAGCTCCGCTTCCCACGTGGAACGACACGCCGGAGACTACGAGCCGCGCGTCATGAGCTGCTTGGAGAAGCGGCGTGACCTCGGCGGGTAACGCTCCATACTTGGGCCCGAGTGGGCACCGTGCGCCGCCGTCGTCCGGCGCTTTTAGCCGGAGAAGTAAGGCGCATTTGGGATGCCACCTTTTAATCTTCTCGATCTCGTCTTTGGAGTCAAAGGTGGTGAGGTTGACTCCGACGCTGGCGGCGTACCGGATATGCGACTCAGCTTTACACGGGTTGGCGTAGACGATCCGGTCTGGCGACACCCCGAGTGCTAGTACAGCTTCGATCTCAGCTCGGCTAGCGCAGTCGAAGCTCGCACCGAGAGCCGCAAGCGAGCCGAGCAACGCGGGTTCCGGGTTACACTTAACGGCGTAGAACGGACGAACCGAAGGGAGACAGGTGGTCCATTTGTTCATGAGGCCCACCACCGTACCCAAGTCTAGTACATAGAAGGGTTCGGTAGCCTCTGGCTTCTTGGAGATGATAGACTGGATAACGCTGGTTAAACCATCACTCGTAATACTGGTCACTTTGTTACCCTTCACCCGTGGTGCACCGAGGACCGCGTGAAGGCTCATAGAGAGAGAGAGAGAGAGAGAGAGAGAGAGAGAGAGGGGATTTAGGTAAATAAGTGTAGAGAGAGGTTTGGAAGTTGTTGTGTTGTGTTGGGTTGGGTTGGAGAGTATATAATATATATATAGGAGAGATCCGGAGGCAGCACCTCCACCACTACCTAGTTGGTGTTGAAAAGAGAGGAAAGGAGTTCTATTATTGAGTTGCCTTTTTAGCTGAGAGAATCAGCACAAAACTTAACGCAATGGGGTTTGGTTGGTCGAAATTTTTTTTAATCCTAATAACGTATTCACCTGACCCTTCAGAATTGGTTTTTGTCTTTGAAATTTGAGGGAATGTGGGTCGTTTGATTAACAAGAGTTGTGGTTATTGATTGAAATTTGGGTGGGCCCGTTAGATATGCATGGAAGATTCAACGATTCCTCCTTCCTACGCGTATATAACGCGGAAGCGGCGGATGAGACCACGACCACCAAAGGTCTCTCAAAACTCTGATTCTCTTTACTCATTCCCTTTTTATCTCCTGGATGAATGAACTACATGATAGGGTGCACCGTCAATATAGAGTTACTGTTACTTTACACGTAGGGATTTTTTTTGCTGGAAAAAATCAGAATTGATGCCCTGAACATGGGAGAAGAATTCAACAAAAGAGATGTCAAGGCTGTTTTGTTTTGAATATACTTTACAAATCATGATAGCATCTTCAATGCTCTTTGATTTCTATCTTTTTTTTTGAATTGCTTTGGACAAGGAAGGAAATCCCCACCGTCTGCTTCTTTATTCGCTTGAGATAAAACTAGGCCATCCTGCTATTCAATTTGGTCACCTTTTTCTCCTAATCTTAACAACTCTTACTGGCTACAGCTCAATATATTCAAGCCTCCTTTATGGAAGCCTGACTATAAAGAATAAGACCCTTCTAATTGAAACTGGTTTTAAGTCTATGACTATGGAAGAAAAGAGTAGAGAGACCCTCCTTCCCTTGCTGAACAAAGAAAATTTATTGTAAATTACATAAACCTATCATTTGACCAAAATACCCCTCAATTAATACTTAAGTTTAAATATGTTAAAAAGTATAGGAAATTAAATTATTAATTTTACTTATATAATTATAAGAGATAGTGAGGATTTTCACATTTTCCAATTTTACAAAGCTTCTTTTCTCTTCTATATAAACACTTATTTTGCTCTTAAGATCATTAAACAAGGTATATATATAAGGGAATTTTTGCCCTACCCCACTATAAGCGAAAAAGTAAATATTATGTTAGGATTTGTTGTAACATACTTTCAAACTATAAAAGAAGGTATTTGTGATGGCTAAAGTTTGACAAACTCGGAGGACAAGAATGTAATTTATCCAAAAATTTATAGACGTTGAAAGGGTGTTTAAGGCAAAAAAAAAAAAAAAACATGGAAATTGGAAAATGTGATTTCTCCTCTATAAAATTTGCATTTTCTACGTGGAACCTAAAGGCTTCAAAATGGTACAACAGTTACACTTTGGATTAAAAAGGTCAGAACCTGGGGCCAGTGAAGAAGCAACTCGAATCGTCTCCGTCTGAGTCAGCAACTTGAAAGGAAACCTGCTTTTTGGTGGTTCGATATTTCTCCTAACCCCTTACGACTATGGGTTTTTTCATTCCCTTCAGGTCCTAAACTTTTTGGAGAATTCTATTATGCCAACCTCAGCATGGTACCAAACGATTGTTAACGGTTGATATTTTATATATAGAAGAATTCGATGGCTAAGATAAAGTTCTTCACTGTACAGATGAAATATTGTCGGCTATCAGCTTTAAGTATGGTTGTGCTTGCACCATATAATATCTCCAAAGATATTTAGGTCTTTTAACTTATATTAGTTTGGTGGATATCACTGTACCATGTACGTCATCTTTTGGATCACGAATCTGCGTTCCATTATTGGTGCAGACGGCTTGTAAATTGGGTGAGATGCTCGATCAATCAGAAGATGCAAAGGATCTGGCACGAGTTTGGGATGTGGTCTGGCGTGCACTGGATAATTTCTCTACTTGTGTTGCCTAAACACCGTGTCATGTCAGATGTGTTGTAAAAATCCAAGTATGCTTAAGGAGGGGGATCTTCTGTGAACTGGTGCACAAGAGATCCTCCCAAGGTTTTTATTCTCGGGATCTTGGATCGGCCAATTCGGATCGTCTTTCAAAAAATTTGGATCGGTCCGATCCATTCATAGGATCTGTCCGATCCATTCATTGGATCGGTCCGAATTGGCCGATCAGTATCGGTATTGCTCAGATCGGTTCGATCCAACGCCAAATGAAAAAAAAAAATAGGATTGAACCGGATCGGAACGAATCGACCGATCCTTATAGATTTCAATTGGATCGGTCCGATCCGAAACCACTTGATACAATAGTTTGTATCGTGGCTTGGGATCAGATCGATCTTGGCCGATCCCGATCCTGATCGGCCAACTCGATCCGATCCTGACCGATCCTTAAAACCATGGATCCTCCTATGCACACAAATAACCTCGAGGGCAAAATTGTATTTTTGCTGTCATAAAACAACTTAGGTAAAAGAAAATTACAATTTTATCCTCGAGATTACTTGTGCGCACAAGAAGATCTCCTATGCACCGGTTCACAAAAGATCCTCACTCTTTTACGGGTAAGTAAGACAAGATGAATGTGATACATCAATCATTTTTCATAATGAATGAGTACAGGCACTCATTCTTAATTATCAATTAAATCATATATAAATCAATAATAATTATATGCAATAAAGAAAATAAATAATATATAATATAACTATATAAAACAATAATAAATTGGACAATAAAAACTTATCGATTTGTGAATTGAGGCATATAATCATTGTACTTGATGCATATATCGTCCCTTATCGGATTATTTCCTTAATGTATGAATTGATGATGACAGACATCTAGGATTCAACGGTCCTTGACCTCCCTGTAGGTTGCACTGTCTACCGGACTCGAGAAAAACTGCAGATGTAACACTCAACAATAAAGGAAGAAATGGCTCATGAAAACCTAAAAAACATTATAACATGATGGAGAGAGAGAGAGAGAGAGATTAGCAATTCATTATTGCCTGTTGTATATGTAAATGAATAAAGATGACCTCTATTTATAGAGCTCCTCACACACCTATTAAAAGTCATATGTGCTTTTTCAAGGAACCTTTTGGACCAAAATGTAAGACTTTCCATGGGATAAACTTGAATATGTCCCAAATCCATTCACTAGTAATTGGATAAAAAGCCCTAAAACACAACTTAATGGATCACAAAAGGCCCAAGGAAATGATTCATTATTTTGAATCAAAATCCAAACAGGATGTACCTGACAATCTAAAACCATAAAGAATACAGATAAAAACGGAAAGCTCTCTCGCCAGCAGCCACCATCTGACATCTGTCCATCACAACTTACAATTTCTTGACTTTTTTCCATTTAATAAAAATCACTCAGCTGACATAATAGGTGAGGTTGCAATTGCACAAGCTTATCTATATCTACTAATGCAAACCATTCAAAGAAATAAACCGCAGTTCTCATGAAATGAGGATTTCGATTTGACTTGGGAAAAATGTTCAAATTGTTAGATACACTTGAAGGTAACTTTGAAGTAAATTCGTCTCACAATTTGAAAATCATAACAAAAAAAGCAGAACATAATGGATTAGCCAATGGGACTTGGGTTGAACATTTGGCCCACAGCAAATGCATGGTCAAACCAACCTGGACCCAACCCATTAACACCTTTTGTTTTTTCTACAAAAAATTCAAGGGCATGCATGAACAAATCAACAAGGACCAAGAGTTTTTACAAAGAGGTCTGTTAGTTGCACAATATAATTTATAAAATATGTTCTAAGACTACCTCATTTTCTTCTAAATGCATTTACTTCACTGTGTCAAAACTAAAAGGTCTGGACCAGCTTCGCCGGGTCAACCAAGTTGATGGTCAAGCGAGCTAAATCACCAAATTATTTGACAATTTCAGGGTCTTAGATAGACTGGGCAGTCTGGACTGAGTCAACCGACTGACGAAAGAGCCAGTACCTGGTTTGGTATCATGGACAAAAGTAGTAACAAAAAAGATAAAATCTTCTGACCATCTAAAAGTTAATAGTTAAGACCATTCAACCAATGCAGTTCTGAAGCTACTCCATTCAAGAACTGGTAATTTAGATGTACTTTGGATCTCTAAACCTGCATTGCATTATAATCTTATCGAAGAACATAAAACAAAAATGGAATCAATGTTACAGAATATGACTAGGACTACATGTTATGCATTGTTTAAAAAAAATAATACTATACATGGTAAAGTTCATACCTAGTTTTTTGATGGAAGGTAAGTTCATCTATATGGTTCCCTTGACATAATCTACAACAAAAGCTTACACATCCACAGGACCACTACCAAAATCCCTGCAGATTATACTGGGATGCTAACCATATGCATGGAAATAAAACGGAAAACAAAAATAATAGAATGAAACAACATACCTATACCAGAATACATCCGAGACCTATTAGGCTCACAGCTCTCAAAACCAAGGCATCCACCATATATACATCTTCCCCAGGTTCTTGTGTGATACTGCTTCAGCAACCAAGCGACGAGCCTGACCTTCCACAGCTAGAGGCAAGGATGGTGCTGCTCCGACACCAACCACAACTCCTTGCAGCCGAGCCTCGATGTTGCTGATGGCTTTCTGTGATTTTTAAACATCAGTTATTTTAGTCAATATCATAAAACTAATTGCGTATCCCTAACACTTGTATTGGGTATGCTGCATACCAACTTTTGATACAATTTATCGAACTTATTGATAGATGTAAATTATATTTCTTTCTTCAGAGAACGATTTCCCATAAAACGTAATCTTGATCGTTTATCACTATCATACATATGATAAAATTGTGTAGATGACCCAAATGGACTGGCCTGATGAACGGTCCACCCTGTGCCACGCGTCACCCATGCAAAACATCCGACCTACAGTTCTTGTTCCTATGAGAGGGTAACCTCGGGGGAACACCATGGGCCTGTGGGTTGGAGGTCTAGGACAAAGGCCCGCCCCCAAAAGCCTCATTCAAAGGAGGATCTTGGATGCCTAGCGGTCATAAACACTAACGGAATCGTAATGAACCGTTACTTTCCCACTACTATATATACCCTCATTCCCGAGGATAGAACAGGAGACACATATGAAGAAGCATAACGCCTCCGCATAGCAAAAATCCCTCTCTCGTCCTCCAAGGATCCCTTGAGTGCGCTCTGCCCCTCCTACCAATCACTGATCCCCGACCCCACATCACATAAACCCCACATACAAAGTGCAGAACATTGCCAAGTCACTGATGACTTGATAACTATCTGATCCAGGACATGTAGAAACATGGTAGATATTGATTGGAGGCACATTGTCCAGTTATATACACGTGACCACAAGATCTGGTATGACTATAAAGGGCTTGACTAGGAGTATTCATGATTTAGTGAGTTGAGCTTCAAAGCTTTGTCAAACTCATAAATTGTACTTATAACAATGACAAAGGATAACAATGGAGGTTCAAACCTGTGCGTGGGGATTCTGAACTTCTACTCCGCTGGACTTGTGAGATTTTGTCCACTCCACAAGAGGATCATGGATGAACGTTTCGAGAACACTCATAAGAGTCTCCCTGTGTGTCCTTAGCACTGAAAGCGTAATTTCACAAACCTTCAAGAAAATCCCCTCGTATCCAGTAATGCCCAAGCCATCAATCATGTTCTGCAGGTTCCATCAAAGTTTTAACTAGCATATCATTTTATACGATATTATAGACTCACAAATGTGCACATGTGTGTCTTGTTACCTGGGTTAGTCTGAAAGGCACCAGTTCAGGCTTCTCCAACTGCAAGCCTTTGTCAAATAAGCAACTGAAATCAACATGAATGCAATCACCGGTGGTGGAATCAAAGAGGATGTTCTCACCATGCCTGTCACCCAAACCCACAATATGCCCAACCATGGACCAAACAGCTGTAGTGTGTGCATAAGCAATCCGAGCCCTGAACCAAGCAGCCGGCTCAGAAAATGTGGTCAAGAGCCATTTGTGGAAAACAGGAGGGAACAATGGAAGGATTTTGGTATTCAGCATATCATCTTCCGGACTTTTACCCTGACATTGATCATAAATCCGCTTAATTAGAGGATTTGTCTTCTGCCTATCAAAATTTCCACGTGTTATGTAAATGTCTTGAAGTATATGTCGAAGCCCACGGGTGTGGGGCACCCACTCTACCATCCCACAGTCCTCTGTTAGTGGGATCACTGCAAAGGTGCGCATATAGAGCTTTCTCCGACAGCTTTCAGGGTATTTGGATAATAGGCGGTTGATCATCGCAGTGAACTCCATCATGCGTGCATCTTTTCTGAGGTCATCCTTGGGCTTGCAAAGGAATGGGTGTTCCACACCATCACTACCAAGAAAAACAACCTAAAAGCACCAAAACAAAAGAAAGTTATTACAAATAGGAAATCTAAGGTACCAACTTGGTAGACCATCAAGTCAATTGACCAATGCATTTGTCGGGGATTGAATTCACCATTCAATTGGCGAAATTTAAGGTAGACCATCAAATAAATTTACCAATGCATTGGACAGGGATTGAATTCACGATTCAGTTGGCCCCTTATTTGTGCCAAAGGTCGACAAGATAATATGCAATACTTACCCATTCTTAACTATAATCTAGACTGTTTATTAAAATTAGATGTGTTGAACCATTTGATATACATTGTTGGGCCCTTCTCTAACAGCTTGAGCTTTTAGAGTAATTGGTGTTTAACATGATATCATAGCGGGAGGTCAAGTGATCGAATCCCGGGGGTGTATGTTTCTGTGTTTGCCTTGGTACCCTATATTCTTCCATGGATGTATTGTTCCCATGCGGAGCCCGCACGTGCGGGAGGTGTTGAACCATTTGATATACATTGCTGTGCCCTTCTCTAACAGCTTGACCTTTTAGAGTAATTGTGATGTTTAACAAGATGCAATAAATTAGAAGGTTCCGATCATCAAATCTTTTGGCATATAGGTCCACGGTGGAACTGGCTGTTCTGATTTCCTTGCATGTGTGCCAGCAAAGAGGGAGAAAAAGATTTATTTAAGCAACTAAATCTGAAAAAACTTGTTTCCGGACGTACTTTTTTGGGTCGCTGAAGAGAAGAAAGAATTTCAGCCTCGTCAGCTATTCCAGATATAGTAGGAAGATCTGTT
>JAUPMG010000004.1:17959611-17971303 GCA_031762675.1 Pachysandra terminalis
CACAGGAACAGATGGTATATAATACAAGTCTGTTCAAAGTCAATGTGAGTTTTCTTCAATAATATCTTTGGCATAAAATTCTTGCTAAACCTGTTCCTATTATTCATTTTTTTTTTTTGCAGCTTTGATTCGATACCCATGAGAAAATGTTGCTCTTGGATGTGTGAATTTCAATATTCCTATGTTGAGTTTGTATTTCGGCTGTGTCAAACTCAACATTTGATAACATATCAAATACTTGAATCCAACAGTTAAGTCTAGGGGTAGTGATTATTTTTTTTATCAGGATTAGGATGTGTTAATCAAGGAATCCGGACCATGAGTGTGGGCTTTCGATTGTAGGAATACTAAGTCATGTGTGGATGACTCATTTGTGAAATCAAAACCTACTGAAAAGAACAACTATGGGAACAGTGAAAAAATGGGCTTTTGAATGGAGAAATAACAGAAATTGCAGAAGAGTTGCAACTTATCTATAAGACCAAGCATTAATGGCAGGTCGACAAACAGGAAAAGTGCCTAAATCAACCTTAAAGAACTCGAGTGGATTTCAGATGGCGAGAAAGACACCATCTTCTTTCTATAACCATTACATGCTTACATTTATTATATAATTATTTTGAACATGTGTGATTCAGAACTGTTTGAGAAGCTCTAAGAATTTAAAAATAAAAAAGAAAAAGAAAAAAGTGCTGAAGTGGGCAATCAGCAAATTAGGTATCTACATGTTGACAGTGGGAAGAAGTTCAAATTAATTTGACACATCAAACATTTATCTGGAAGCATTGTAATCAAAGACAATTCTCTTGTACAGACATCTGCGATATGCAAACACATCATTCTACTCGTTGTAAGCACATGCCATAGGTATGAGTAAAGGGATACATGTTTGAGACATCAAATCCATGACCACATTTTACATAGAAATTTATTAGGTTTGGTATGCACCCAAATTCCCAGGCTGCCATGCACACAACAGCTGAATCAATTAAGAGGGCTAAAATTAATATTCTCTTGTATAATTCAGTGCATTATTATATTCACACATATTGTCATATTTTACGTTTAAAATTGCTTTGTTTTGTAGCTGATTTTTTCTTATCAGATTAAACTAATGAAACGTATATATATATAGCTTTTTCAATGTGGAAAATGTACCTTAATTTTTCTTTTAATTAATGGTGTGCCCAATTAATTGTACCAACAGGTTAACTCTTCCTAAATGAGCCCCCCCTTGACAATCTGACACCTGGACACACACCACTCCAACACCTGTACAAAATTATGACAGTGTACTTTTTTTTTATCATTAACAGCAATTTCATTAATCATCAACTATAGTACAGAAGCAGAGACTCACGAAAAGTGAGTCAGAAAACAAAATTGTAAGATAAAATACAAGAGAAAATAAAGAAAAGGAAACTGTACAAAACTTAGTTCAAAGTCATCTCAATCTCTTCACCCCTAAGCATACCAGCCTCAAAAATCTCTCTCTCCACACCTCTTCTAGCCCACATATCTGCATCAGCGTTAGCTGATCTAAGCACATGACAGTGTACTTGCCAAAACAAAATGGTATAACTGAGAATAAAATTGGTATCCCAGCAAGAACTGCAGAAGTATTTGCATGCAAGGAATGCAGTATCCCAATATCAGGTATACTGCATGATAACACAGCTGTACATGTGCTTAAGAGATTATGGCATGCAAGACACAGCTGTCACTAACTTTTACCTTAGCTACTCCAACACATTTGGTTGTGTATGCTATGTTTGGACACTGTAAGGGCCAGTGTAATTATAGGCGCTAGCTTAGGCGCTTAGGCGGTCACCTATGGTTTTCTAAAGGTTCAGGCAAGGGTGGCCTAGGCTGAGTGTGCCTAGGCGTGCACCTAGCCACTTAGTATTTGATTATGTTTAGTCAATATTACCAATGAAACTTACTGATGTTAATATGTTATATACTTATATCTTTTATGAAGGTTAACTTAAAGCTTTATTTAAGCATCCAAGTCTCTTAAGTCTACTCTAACCCTAATAAAGCATCCAAGCTTTTTTGATTTTAACTTTCTATGATTCTTTAACCTGATTTTTTTGATTGGATTTTATTTCATTCAAATCATAATAAATGTATTATATGATTGCTCATCCCGTTAGGCTATATTGGTAAAAATCATGTTATGTTACTTGTTCTTCAAATTATTGGCATATTCTGCTTTTATAACTGTTAAATATGTCATTTATTTACTACAGGCTTCTTTTAAAAAAAAAATTGTTGCCTAGGAGAGCGCCTAATCGCCTACGCTAGGGCCAAGGTGATAGGTAGGTCTATCGCCTAGCCTCACTTAGGCGATTTGATAACATTGGTAAGGGCAAAGGACCAAATTAGAGAAGAAGACAGTCGGGAAAAGAATAATATCAAATTTAAAATCTATAAAACATAAAAATGTATAGCAGTTACATATGCTAAATAAAAGTATAAAAATTGTTTCAAACCTGTGTAAGTAGCAACTATATAAAATTATTCGCTTGTGTGTGACTTTGGCTTTTGGAGTAGTTGACATGCATGACTTGGGAGAGCATCTTTATATCATTAATCTCATATATCCTATTCTAAAAGGTTGCTTCATTTTGTCATGTAATGAATCCTAATTCTTAAATGTAAATTGATTCTAATTTATCATTTTTTAAATTTTATCCATTTTTTTTTTCATTTCCT
Organism: Pachysandra terminalis; assembly: GCA_031762675.1. Taxonomy (NCBI): domain Eukaryota; kingdom Viridiplantae; phylum Streptophyta; class Magnoliopsida; order Buxales; family Buxaceae; genus Pachysandra; species Pachysandra terminalis. Next base: position 17,962,330 of record JAUPMG010000004.1, read on the forward strand.
TAATCTTCCATACAGATCTCTTTTACATTACTTCAAAGGACTTTCATAAAGTTTCATCAATCAATTCCAGTAACAGTCTAACAGGGACCAAATTCTACCGAAGTCAAAAGTTTGAAACCTTGCTTTGGGATCTGGGTAAATAATCATTAAGATGCGCTTGCCTTACAGCACCTTATTGATGCTGCAAAGAAACTAAATCACAGGTGACAAGGGCAATAACTCAACACCCAAATAATGAAATAAGAGTTCCGTATAACTCTATCTAGGGTGTCCACTTCTGCTTTCTCTACCAAAAACGTAGGTCAAATCACATTATCTCTATTCTATATTTGTCATGGCAAAGCCAGTAAAATGACTTAATTTTTCTTGTTTACTTGGCATCTATTACTTTATGACAGCATTGTAAACTATGATCCTTATATTTTTGTATTGACATTCTGTTTTTATAATTGCTTTATTTCAAAATTTCAATCTTTTTTCAATTATATATGAATATATTTGATTTCTATAAAATTCATAAAATAAAATAACTTTCAGTCAACCAAAAATCGCCTGGCCATCACCTCAACTAGGGACTGCTATCAACTATAAATCATCTGAACGCTAGGTTACACATATACACTACTTTCCATGTTTGACAAATCTATAAGAACAGTTGCGGTTGTGGAAATTGGGAAATATCTTGAACATCAATCCTAACTATCACCTAAAAATATGCATATTCTTTCTTAACTCAAAGTTGCATTTCATACACTTCGTCTAGGTGCAAAATATTTTAAACCCTTAGACACCAAGATACCCCTCCATAACTTTCATCCATTTCCTGTAGCGACCCGTGTCTTAAAATTATAATTAATATAATTTAATTATAATTAACAATAATAATCTTTTGTTATAAATTATAAAGGGTTGTGTGGCTAATTAACTGAATTAATACTTATTTGTAATAAAAGGGAGAGAAGAGAAGAGAAGAGAAAGGGAAGAGAAAGAAAGGACGAGGAAGGGCTGTAGGGAGGAGAAGTTGTGGTGATCTTCCATTGCTGAAAATCTGCAAAGAAAGCTTGTAAAAGAGGTAAGTGCTCCAAGGATCTCATATTGATTATTGTCATGGGAATATGATAACCTATTAGATACGAGCATCTAGGTACACATTTGTATGATTATATGATTAGAATGCATGCCTTGTGTGATCTACCATGATTAGATTTAATTTATATTGAAGTTCTTGATGCAAATATGATTGATGTGGATTTAATGACCTAATGTTGATTTTGATGATTTTTGTTAGAATTAATGGGTGAAATTAATTGATATTATGTTTTGTGATAAAATGTATTATTGTTGGGTGTTTATGTGCCAATATGAATTTAAAATATCAAATTGGAATTTCCACGAATTTTTCATAATTTTCTAGGTTGCTGAGATTTTCGGCAGGTCCCAGGGTCGACCGAACCATCGACCGAAACCCCCTGAGACCAAGGCCAAACTTGCGGGTCAATCGACCGAACAAGAGGAGATGCTAAGGCATCAACCGAAATCTTTGGTCGAAGCCAGGGTCAACCGAAGGGATAGACCAAAGCCCTATATCCTTAATATTGGATAGGTAGTTGTGTTTTGATCATTAGATGTTGTGTGTGATGTTTGTTTTGCCTAGATATACGTGTAGAATTGTTTGTGCAACTAAGTGACCTTATCTGCTTCTGTTAGTGTATGGTGACCTATTCTGATGTGTTTAGACTTACAGGACTATATGATGTGTCTTATATAAGATATATGAATGTGTTTGAGATACTGATGATGTGGGTGTGTTCAAAGTATGGTTACTTGTATTCGTATGGGGTCCCTAGTGGCCAGGTGATATGTGTAGACTGTGGGATATGATTTTGTAAGATTCCTTGTGTTTCAAGAACTCCCCCTAGGGAGGAGGATCTGTTTTATGATGTATGTGTATAAGGTGGGTATCCACCTTGGGGTTCCATTCCCTGAAAGAATTTGTATAAGGGTGTGTATCCACCTTAGGGTTCCATTCCCTGAACTGTATGAGAGAAATCCGTATGAGAGGAATCTGTACAAGAGGAATGTGTTTAATGTAGAGTTGAGTCTCAAGGTTAGGCTTGGCTAACACCACCTTGCATACATTTCATTATCTACACTCCATGTGCATAGTGCATCATATCATCCATCATTGTGCATTTCACATGTGTTTGCCATTCTTTGTTTGATTGTTCATAAATGCACGCATTTCATTCATTGTTGGATTGTAATGTAGTTCGATTGTGATTGTGATTTGATGCGTTTTTGCGGAAAGGAAATACGAGGTTATGATTTATGAGGATTATTTCAACATGACAAGGACAGGAGTATATGGTATCGAGAATGATGTTTCAAAACGACAAGATCATGAGTATGTGTTTATGAACTATGTCTAAGCATGATTTCGATCATGAGAATGTGGAATTATATGTGATGTTTGCATTTGATGGGATTCTATTTATATATATAGTGATTTGTGAGAAAGTTAGTTAAGCACGTGTATGCGTGTATGAAATTGAACCAAGTGAGTATGGTGCTTCTATGAATTTGTAGTTGGAGGGGAGTGTATAGTCGAAAGATGATAATGTGTGAAACATTTATATGGAACTGATTGTATGAGTACTAATGAGATTGATTGTATGCCATCAATGTGAATTGTTGAATATATGTAAATAATGATAATGAACTAGATTGTAAGTCTATTAAGGAAGATGATAGTGAAGTACATACGTGTTGGGTGAAATTGCATGAAATTAATGTTATTATATGACTGTAAGGATAATTAGTATGATTTCTTTGGTTTTACCTACTTGAGCCTCCAAAGTTCACGCCTACGTGCAACAAGTTATCCGCATGATTGAGGAGCTGGTATGGACTTGGACTGGATGGACTAGATTCAAGCTTGTGGCTGATTTGTCTTTTAGTTTTTTTGTCTTGACATTGTTGAAAGTTGTAAAGGACCAATAAGGACTTGGTATTATGTTTGATTTATTTATAGTTGTTTACATTTATAGTTTAGACATGATGAAATTTAATTGGTTTAAATTTTATCGAGACTTCCGCTAATTTACAGTGTACTCTGATAGACCGTGTCATTGACTTTGAATGGTTGACCGCATCCAAGGTTTGGATCCAAAGGTCATTCTCGTTGGAATCCTTGAGATTCCATATCTCGGATTAGGGGCATGGCATTTCCATTGTCTCCAAGCTAATTAATTAGAATCACATAATCTACAAATAACATGCACCAAAACATCACACCTTAGACATGAGCCATAAATGAATTCATAACTCATATTATATAAGATATGAGCACGTTACTAACCCTTAATATAAGACTATTATCAATGGAAACGCATTTGTTCAAACACTACTTATCATTAATTCATCAAGACATCACAAAATTGCAAACCATGAATTCCACATCCGAAGGCCTACCTGAATATTGGATGTTCCTTATCATCTGCACTTAATATAGCACATATTGACCAGATAAATTTGTCACTAGGAAAAATTTCAGAATCCATTATTGCTGTTGTGATGCGCGCAAAATCAAAACAGGCCTTTCACAGAACGTAAAACTGTGAGAAAATCGTATCAAAATGATATTGATTAAATAAACTAGAAGAAATAACGACCAAACTGTAGCCAAGATGTTACTCACCGTGTGCAAAGCAGCATCCCCGTAACATAAAAGAGTACATGCAGCAGAAACAATTGATGCAGTGATGAGTCCTTCCACATATAGAGTTCCTTCAGTTAGGCATTTGTTGAAAAGCTTAATGATCCAAGTGGCAAAAGGCTGCCATCTTGGTTTACCCATGACGTCAATCAAAATACCAGGGCCATCAGCAGGTTTGCAACATGCTGGGAGCTCACTGAAAACAGCCGGATCATTGAAAGTCCCAGTAAACGACTCAAAAAACACTTCAGAGACACTCTACTGGATGCTGTGATGCTTGATTTTTCAGCATATATCAATGCAACATGTAATATATCTGTATGACACGAGGACAAATTAGCTTCTTAAAAAGTTCTGCTACATGGTAATGAGATATCTTCAGACTAGAATGAATGAATCTAATTATGTAAGAAAAATAAGAAGTAGAAAATTTTGTTTTTGACGGACAAAAATCCTTTTATGCCCTTAATGTACATATGACCTAGCAAAAAATCCATTCAAACTGTGACATAATCAGGTCTCCTTGGATGGCCAGTCGAAAAACCATTCAAAATCAGCTATTTTAGAAATATTCGTGTGGTATAGATCCCAATTTTCAGACATTACCAACAATGCCTTTCTTAACAAGATTTTCATGGACAAGAAGTTTCCCTTTAAAACATTAGATTAGACAAATTTCTTCCTTTATATGCCTTTCATTTTATATTACATTGAAGATTGATCAACATGGTGTGCCAGCATACCTTCAACCACGAACATGGCATCTACAAAAAATTTGCGATACACTTCTCTTTCTCCAGTACGAAGCAAGGATAAAAGGGATCCAACTGCCTCAAAAATTACTCCATGGCAAGAGCTGAAAGATATAATTATGTACTTCTCTGTTGGTCAAGTCGTTGAAGCAAATATGCTAAAACATGCAGTGTAAGAAAATTATCCAAACAAGAATATTTGCAGGAAGTTTTGATTTTATAATTAAAATACTCGTTAGTCGTTACTACTGCATGCACACACAAAAGAAAAAACGCATTCCCCACAGCAATGAACGGAGCTTCATTGCTCAAAGAAGAATGCAGAAGCAACCACTCATAGCACATGAAAAGAGCAACGCTTACTAGAGGAAAGCCTTTATTAGGTTAGACAAAGATAGGTACAGGATACGTGACTGATATAGCTTTTGTGGTAGTGACTGTACATTCCAATCATAAGTGGGGACGTTAAGATGTTAGCCTCCAGACCAGAAAATCCCATCATCCAATGCTATTTTCCCTAAATTGTTAACATATTTGTCCCCAAACACTTTCTCCAGTGTTTGTGTGTGTGTGTGTGTGTGTGTGTGCATTGGTAGTTTTGATGTATTTGACGTGGATTAGAAAGATAGATCTGCTATCAATCCTCATCAGGGTAAAAAATGCATTCAATTTGATCCTGTTATGGCATCAATAGAAAATACATTCTATTTGATCCAGTTATGGCATCAATAGAATAGAGGTGCTTCACCGAGTTGATAAAAAGCATACTCAACAGAAGAAATAAAACTACATAAGGGCCATAAAACAACGTTTCTTTTTTGGTTTTTTTTTGGTATGTCCATGGTGGTGATTGTGCGACCACTCCCCCATAGGGACGCCGAATCGAACCCGTAGGAGCCCGAGCCCTCCTCTTTTGCAGGAGCTATGGTGAAGGCGGAAGGAATCGATCCCAGACCTTCACCGCACTATCCTACTCACAAATCTCCTATCGAAAAACATACAACACACCAATATTAATAATAATAAAATGAAAGATATTGCCATAAGCCTCATCAAACTAATAGAAAGATTTTTCATTGCTAGCTAACTTAGAAGATATTGATACTGACCCAAATGTCGCCTTCACCGTACTATCCTGCTCACAAATCTCCTACTTAAAAAGATATATAATGCTTGGTTTAGAGTTTACATTTCTAGGGTTTCCAATACAGTTTCTTGTCTTTTTTATTTTTTTTTTGGTTATACAAGCCAGCACTGATGCAGGGACCTCATCATCAAGTTCAATGTTGGCCATGATCTCTCTCTTCATGTTTATTTACAATTTTTCCTTTCTTTTCTTTCTTTAGAACTAACAGCTCACAAACAATTTTAGTATGATCACAAGAAACCAAAATGAATCAATTTTCACAAAATTGCACTGAGCAAAATACGGTTAAATCAAAATTTCAAAAATACTCACTGGAATGTTGGCTCGGCAAAGAACAACAAGACGCGGCCGATAACCGGTAGGACTGCGCTTCCCTTCCCATGGAAGAAGACTTCAGGGAAATTCTTAGCAGTGTTAGACAGGAGCTTCAGGACTGCGACTACCTCTCTCTCGTTGGCTGCAACACAGAAAGGATTGGGGCAAAATATAGAAACACATTTTCTCAAAAAATTCTTCAAATAGAGAGATTAACAGGTTGTGAGAAAGATAGAGAGAGACCTGTGGAAGAAGGAACGACGTAGGTTTGGAGGAGATTCGGAAGAACTGAACGGAATCTCAACTCCAATGCAACATCTTCTCCACTGTTTGGAGGTTGGGATGATGAAGCAGCGATTCGCTCGCGCAGTTCGTGAACCAGGCTGGAGAGGTTAGCCATGGCATATCTCTCTCTCTCTCGCTCTCTCTCTCTCTATATCAGTCTCTCTCTAGTGTCGATTTCCCTCCCTATTTCGAAATCTTGATGACGAGTCAAGACCACCACTTACGGAGTGGAGAAGACAAGTTGGGGAAAATAAGGAAAAAAGAATTAGTAAAATAATTAAAGCTAGGGATTTGACGAACTCCATCTTCAATCACAACCGTTCAAGTGGAGTATTTGAGTCGTCATATCGGTGTGTATTACTCAGGTAACTGAACACGTGATTTGTGTTGGAAAAACAAATGAAGGATCAGGAGTCTGAAGGGTGAAAATAATCCGTTGATCGGCTCGCTCTTTTTTAATTAGTTTCTTCCTTTTCGATCAAGATCTCGAATGCACTAGGGATTAGTGAGAAAATACTTTCAGGATACAATTAAGTCTCTAATCAGGATTTGTTGTGATTTTCGGATATGCACCGTCCGATCACAACAATACACTATATAAGAAATGATGATGCCAAACACTATTGAAAGTCTTGATGAATTTCTCTCACACAATCAGATGATCTGAACTTGATTAAATGAATTATTCTGGTGTGAATTTGCAGTTTATTTATTGACTTACATGTGTCTGTTTACCAACAAGTATGATCTTGATTAAACGATCTGGATTAAGTCTAAAAGGGCATTTACCCTTTCTCTCATCGTCGATTAGGTGCAATCAAGAACCTATGGTCAAGATCTAACCATATAAAGGCACCTGGTTGACTCTTCTTTGATAAGGTGCAACTTGATCGAATGGTCATGATCGTGTGAAGACGATCAGACACACCATCTGACGGTCTAGATCTTTTGTATCCATCAAGTGTGTCTGATTGGAAGGTCAACTCGAATAAATCATGTCCCAACCATCAAACCAAACCAATCAATCAATCTAGTCCAACCGGATGGACCATACTCTAAAAGAAAAGGCTCATACGTTGCGTGCTAAGTGCAAAGTGCGTCTACAAAATGTCCTTGCACCTTCGCACTCACACATGCGCGGCACCACCGACCCAAGTGCATTGTACTATAATATTCTCTTTGCTTTTAAACACACACAAGCAAAAGGGAGCACACCTTATATAAAGCCTTCTCTTCTCTTGCAGCTATTTGATGTGGGACAAGAAATACTACACAAAACAATGCTTAAAACACCAAAAAAAAAAAAACTATTTTGAAAATATCCAACAATATGCATAGATGCGCGTTGTAGCATCTGCTACGCGCATCTCGCTCCAGACGATACGGCCCCAAAAAGGCCTAATCGGTTTCGCCTCCTGTATACTACTTGCTTTAGGGGCCACATTGTCTAGAGTGTAGGAAACCGCAACGTGCATTCACGCACAACGTGCGGACGTGTGCGGATGCACGTTAGTGCATCCAGATGACAAAAGGTGTGACATCATCCAGATGCGTTAATGTGCATCCACACACGCCTATGGACGCGTGATGCACGCTACGGCTTTCACGCTACAGAAGATACATGGCCATATTTATAAAGACAACATCGTCTGGAGCGAGGTGGCCACAACTAATGCTGCAACGTGCATCTGCACATGTCATGTTTCCCCAAGCGTGCGTAAATGTACACTATCCATCTAAACTTTAATAAACCTTTTAGATAGAAGTCTGGATGGGTGGTGTGCATCTACGTATGTCCGTAGACATGTGGCATGCATGAACACATTGTAGATGATGATGTAGCCATCTCGCTCCATATAATATCCACCCATATGATATATATTTTTCATGTAAAAATATCAATATTTTGCTGCAACGTTTCCTACAAGAAGAGTTGCGATTGCTCATTTTGTGTTAAAAATAATAATATAAAATTACATGAAATAAGATGGATCAATCACAAGTCTTGTCTACAGCAAATTTTGCAATAAAATGTTACATATGATATCTAGACAGAACAAACGTGTACAAATGCACGTTGTAGCATCAGTTGCAACCATCTCGCTCTAGACTATATCCACCCCTAACGTAGCTTGATAGCATGGAGCACCTTACTGATTGGTGATTGATGAAATTGAGGTACTCCATCTTGATGGATATCATCTAGAACGACATGGCTACAACTGATGTTGTAACATGCGTACGCGCACGTAGGGGCAGAACCAAGAAAGATTTCTTGGAGGGGGGGACATCAAATTAGAAACAATGAAAAATACGGATGAAGATCTTCTGTGAACCTGCTATAGTGACCCAAAACCCTTAAATTAATTTTTCCCTTTTATTGTATCTTATTGCTCTAATTTAATTGTTTGTTTTAATTATTATTTAGACATAAGGTGTAATTCAATATTATTAATTAGACTTAGGGTGTAAATTTAATTAATTAATTGAAGCTAGGGGTTATCTTGTAATTATCTTTATGTAGGGGTAACTAGTGTAATTAAGTTTTTGAAATTGTTTGAATGCACGAACAGTTCGTGCGTTTCGTGGCATGATCATGGGGGTTTGAGGGAGAGATTGTGGGGGGAGATAAACTCATATCTCTCATTCAATTGGGGTTCGTTCAAATCAAAGAGAAGAGAATAGGTTAGAGAGTTTGAGAGTTGAGAGAGAAGAGAGGGTGTTGAAGTTTCTGGTTTTGTTGGTGCTGCAGAAAAGGAC
>JAUPMG010000004.1:17977783-18012878 GCA_031762675.1 Pachysandra terminalis
GCCAAGGATGAGCTGCTCTTGGCAGGTATCAGGAATCCAGCAGTTATCCTTTCTATCTTGGCACCAGGATTTGCAGTTTTGTTAATGTCTCATGACAACAGAAATCTTGCCGTGTCTGAATATTCTGAAACTACCATCTACAATTGTTTTTATATGAGAAATGTCTTTCGAGAAAGATACTGATGCTTTATTTGCAAGATTGTCCTGAAAGGGCAAAAGAAAGGGGAAAAAAAAAGTTCTAATAGTTTATGATTTGATTCTTCTCCAAGCTCCCCAAAATTTACTTCAGCATTGATTGAGGCTTGTGGAATAGAAGGTAATGCTTCATTGTCTGTGGAGGAGTCCAGCTTTTATAGTTATCTGGTTCATGTTGACCGCACTTGAAAACCATTGCATTGATGTTTATTTTTATGTTGGATGGCTCCTGTGATCTACCTGCAAGGTGCTTTATATTTCCTCTTAGAACATGAATAGTTTGTGCTTGTTTCTGCACCATACAACTTCACTTGTAGCCTTTCTGTGAAATCCCAGAGAGTATATCATAATTAGCTTATAAACTGTCGTGTTCTTGCAGACACTCAGCCTGATGTTTGATGTCACAATATTTCTCCGGCATAATTTTGCTCGAGCCTGGGCTTTAGCTTCAGCAGAACTCACAGCTCTTGAGATTGGTTACGTCTCTTCAGTAATGGTGACCGAACTGCTTGGTCCTACTATAGGAACCCACCAGCCACCAAATCATATGCAACCGTCTATGTTGCCTAGTATTCAGAAGTTGAGCCTTTTGGTTGACTATATTACTGATACTTTGATTGGTGCAATAACTAAAGGTCTCGTGTCCCTGACTTATTTGGATCTTCGAGATGCACCAATTATACAGCCAACAGTCGCGTTTGATCTCACCAACTCTGGTCTACAACTGATTAACCAACATGGGAAACTGAAGCATCTCTCTTTGGTTCGGAGCCAAGAATTCCTCCTCACATCTTTCCGGCGAGTCAATGATCTCGGTATCCTCTTAATGGCAGATAATTGCTCAAGCATGGAAAGTATATGTCTCGGAGGCTTTTCTCGTGTTACGGATACAGGGTTCAGGGCAATCTTGCATTCCTGCTCTAGCCTATACAAGCTCAAGGTGTCCCGTGGGACCCACATGACCGATCTTGTGTTTCACGACATTGCTGCAACTTCGCTCTCCCTGATGCACGTGAGCTTGAGATGGTGTAATCTATTAACCAGTCTTGCAGTAACCCATTTGGCATGCAACATGGATCTCAGGTTTCTGGATTTGAGAGATTGCCGAAACCTCGGGGATGAAGCCCTTCAAGCCATCAGTGTTCTTCCTAAATTGAATATTTTACTGCTCGACGGCTCAGATATCAGTGACATGGGACTATCATGCTTACGATATAGGGTGATGGGATCGCTAGTTTCGTTGTCCATCAGACGATGCAGGAGGCTTACGGACAAATGTATCTCTGCTCTATTCGACGGTGCTTCTCGACAACAATTGCAAGCTTTGGATCTCTCCTACCTTCCTAATCTCTCCGACAATGGGATTCTACTACTAGTGAAAAACCGAGTTCCGATTGTTGAACTTCGAATGCGGGGTTGTTCTCTAATTGGTGATACTTCGGTGATGGCTTTGGCTTCGATGCAGATTGACGAGGGTGGGTGGTGCGGGAGTAGTATGCGTTTGCTGGATCTTTACAACTGCAGGGGTGTTACACAGCTTGCATTCCGATGGTTAAAAAATCCGTACTTTCCGAGGTTGAGGTGGTTGGGAGTGACGAGAAGAGAGAACAGAGAGATAGTAGATGCTTTTGTTAGGAGCCGGCCGTTTTTGCATGTTGCATGTCATGGTGAGGAGTTAGGGACTGGATATCAGGATAAATCAGATGGGTTGTACGATAGTGATTACTGGGAGGTGGATGAACTTGAACAGTGGCTATTAGAAGGTGAAGAAGAAGAGAGCGATGAAGAGATGGGGGTGGCTGAGAATGATGAAGACTTGATGGAATAGTTTGTGAAGTTTCTGTTTGCAACAAGATTCAGTTATCAACTGGATCCTCTTGGTTGTGTATACCTCACATATCAAATGGTTGATTTTTGCCATTTAAGGAATTCCGGTCTGATACTGTTCGTAAGCATGGCATCTGATGGTGCCTGGTAGGCCTGCTGGATTTTAAAAAAATCTCCTGGAATGCTAGCAAGTAATCAGTTGCTTCCCCATGCTGTTTGCTCCTTTCAAGTAGGTCGGATGAATCTGCCCAGTTTAAATTGGGTTTAAGCCCGGTTTTTGTGCCCGGAGGCTTGTCAAATCCTATAGAAGCCCGAAGTATTTAGGGCTAGGATTGGACTAGGCATGTATAACCTCGGTCCGGTTTGGTCCGACCTGATTTTAATTTCATCACATCCCTACTTTATTTTTTAATTTCTTTTGTATTTTTTATTGGTAAGTGTGAAGAATATGTAGCAAAATTTGTAAATATAGAATATTAAGATTGTAAGAATTTTTTATGAATAAAATAAAAAAATAATAAGAATTGGGCTTAATCGAGCTAAGCTCGGGCTTGTCATATTTAGGATTGGCTTGAGCTTCATTCCTAGTCACGATAACCAGGTCGGGTCGGACTTGGGCATTGATAACACTCCTAATACTGCCCTATGTTCAACCAGATAACACTCCCAATCCGTCCCACCAAATTACCAGCCATACTTTCAAGTGTCCATCAAAGTTAGAACATGTTATAATATTCAGGGCAGCTTCGGCCATTCTTTAAATCTCATTCCTTGAGGTCCAGAATGGGTCGCATGTGCTGGCCCAACAAGGTAAGGTTTGTACTTTTCATACCGTGGGCCGGCATGACATGATCCGATTATTTTTCAGCTGTATGACTATCTAATTTCTGGACCCTAGGTCCGGCCCGATATAAAACATGATTATTATCGTACTTTGCCGGGCCAGACTCCTGCTTTAACCTTTAATATGGTAAAAATTTAATCGTGCTCGGGTCGTGCCGTGTTGTGCTGTGGGCTATGAAACTAGGCCCAGCCTGGCACTATAAAGCCTGTCATATCGTGCCATTACTGGACCAGACTAAATTATGCCGGGCCTGTCACACGCGGCTCGGCCCACTTGTAAACCCTAAGTACATGCAACCTCTCGTTCTAACCATTCTAACCAGATGACTAGGAGTTCAAAATATAAAATCATCTATCTCCACATGCAAAAAGACCTAAAGGATAAAATTGACTGACATCGCTCTCAAATCTGGATTATGATAGTCTGTCTTTTTAAATAAGGCTGCGTTTGGTCCGGCTTCAATAAGTACTTATTGCAGGTCATAGCTTATATAAACACTTTTTAAAGTTAAATATGTGTTTGGTAGTGCTTATGGGCAAGTGCTTACCCATAAACACTAGAGGAAGGTTACCCATAAGAAGAAGCTGCTCAACAGCTTCTCCCAAGCTCTTATTCCTTAAACTATTTTACAACTCAGTAATATTTTTAAAATACCTATTTTACCCCTAGACTTTCATATGCACGTAAATAAATGCTATTTCTAAACTTTAGTAATATTTTTATAATACTTATTTTACCCCTAAACTTTCATAAAGACTTAAATAAATGTATTTATCAAATACTATTTTCTTCAAATAAGCAATTTAGTGTTGCTGTGGATAAGTGCACCCATTGAGCAACTTATCTAATGTGCTTATCCATAAGCACAAGCTGGGACAAACGCAACCTAAGCATACTTTGACTTTAAAAACACTTGATTAAGAGATTCTTTGATGTAGAGTCAACTAATATGCATTTCTAAATGCGTCCTTATTTGTGAATGTGCTTGTTACAAATAATCTCTCTATGCTGTACAGGAATAATCCTAGCATATTCGTGGAATGAATGTAATTGTTACAACTTACAAATACTCTCTCTCGTATGGACAGGAATAATCCTAGTATATTCGTGGAGGTCTTGTAAGCAGTGATGGCATGGCATGAAGCAAGGATTGATTTAAATCAACGCCAGTGTGCACTACTACTTAAATACGAGAGTGGATCAGGTGCGGGTGGCCTTCTCACGCGGGTGAGTGCAGGCTACTCTATTAGCCCACGTCATCTAAATTCATGTGAACAAGATAAAAAGCATTTTAGATTTTTTTTCTTTCATTCACATGTGGGTGGCTAATAGAATGTTGCCCACACTCACCCACACGGTAAGGCCACCCGCACTTGATCCATTGCGCTTAAATACTTTACTACTTTATTCAAATATATTAAATAATCTATTCGTCCAATCTTGTGTAAAAAATATTTGATCAATATAACATCATAACTAGAGCAAGGGATTCAAATAACATACCGGAATTTCAGCCTAAAAATAGTTTTGTCATATGAAAAAAACTCTAAATGTCATATCTTTTTGTGAGTTAGAATGAATTAGTCAGCTTATACTAAAAAAAGAAGGAAAATGAGAGCGTTACCGCGGGTCTCCAATAATAAGATTGTGACATGTGACAATAAGTACAACCTATAGCAATTTCAAACGATTTTACCTCTTAAAATAATAAATCTTTTTTAAATGAATAAAAACTCTATGATACAATAAAAATAATTAGAATCTAAAATGCATAAACGAGAGATAGAGGTTCTAATTTTTAGGGTTTTTAGATTTTAAGGTTAATCTCTTTCTTTAAGGTTTTATTTTTTTGAACTTATTTTTATTTTTTTTAAATTTAATATTAATATTTAGGATTTTGGGTTCGTATTTCTTTTTAGGGCTTTTAGATTTTAAGGTTTAAACTTTTTAAGATTATTATTTTAATTTTTTTTTAAGATTTTTAGATTTTAAGGTTTAAACTCTTTTAGGATTTTTATTTTTATTTTTTTAAGATTTAGAATTCATATTTCCTAATATTTAATATTTTAAGATAATAAATTTTAATATTTAAAATTTATCTACTTTTTACATATTATTATTATTATTATTATTTTTAACCGTTTTTTGTTTTTAATGTTTGAGTAAAACTCTTAACGCAGGTGAGTTCCTCACGAGTCCTATTTGTGCATGGACATGTGATGTTGTGAGTCGCACCAGCACAAAACCTTATCCTGCCTTATCAGCCAAGCCAGTCAACTACATAGACAAAATCTACTCTTGTCATTCTAAACGCCGTCCGTTTTTAACGTTTTGAATCGCTGTTTGGATAAGATTTTTAAATGTATCTTGATTCTCGACGTTTAAAGTCCAGATACATGTTAAAATGTATCTAGACACTGTACGTTTAAAGATTCACCACAAGAAATAAAAATCTGGACGTTTAAAGTAATGTATATTCTACCGGCTATTTCACCGGCGCGACGACCACTCGCCGCTTACCTAGAAAACCTCGTTGGCAGTACTACGTCTCACATTCTCATCTTTCTCATCTTACTTACCTCTTCGCCAACTCCAAAAGCCGCTATTGCCAAATCCAAACCACGTGGTCTCCACGTCAATTGCCGGCTTACTTCCACCTCTTCCCTTTTCTCGTCTTCTTCTTCGTCCGTTTTTAACGCCGCGTCTGTAACCGAGAATTTGAGGGAGAAGGAAAGAAAATTCACTTTTCTCCCAATTTGCATGTGTTGCTTACCAAGAATAGATAAGAAATTGTGGGACCCATTAAAGACAATTTTTTTTTTCTTGCAATATTAGTCTGAAAATGTGTTGTGAGAAATGTTTTTTTTTTTTTTTCGTCTTCTACCTATATTGCCCCTCCCAAACCAAGGTTTTTATTCTTGGGATTTTGGATCGGACCAATCCGGATCGTTGATTCGGTATTGGATTGGCCGATCCTGGTCTGATCCAAGTTTTGGATCGTCCTTCAAAAAAAAGAAAGAAAAAATATATATTAGGTTGGTCCGATTCAGTCATTGGATCGGTCTGGATTGGCCGATCCGTATCGGTATTGCTCAAATCTGTCCGATCCAGTGCCAATTTAAAAAAAAATAAAAAAATAAAAATGGATCGGACTGGATCGAAAAGGATCGACTGATCCTTATCGGTATTGGTTGGAATGGTCCGATCCAACGTCACTTGATACAATAGTTTGTATCGTGGCTTGGGATCAGACCGGTCCTGGCCGATCCGATCCGATCCGATCCGGACCGATCCTTAAAATCATGTCCCAAACATTCAAATAGGTTGATATATATATAATTTGTTTTAAATCGGTTTGGTTTAGATTGTACACTAGAGTATAGGTTGGTTTTCAATTTGGTTCAATTTAGTCTAGAAAGATCTTAACCCAAAACAAAACCGGTCTAATTCGATTTTAAAGTTTCAAAACCTAAACTAAAACCAAAATCTAGAAACTCATCCCAAACCAAACCAAAATCAATTTGACATAATATAAATATGGGTTATAGTATAAAAGCAGAATTGAAAATTATGTACAACTCTTATGATTTTCTTGCTAGCCAAAACGTACAACTACATGGTTTTCATTAATAATCATACATATTACTTTCCTACACAACTTCTTAAGCATATTCTTAGTATCTAAACGGAGCCTAAAAAATTACCAACCAAAAACCAACAACTCCTTTATTCCATTGCGATCCGTATCTGCTTAAATAAGTCAACAGCCACCACTAAACTGCCACGTCGGCGTCCTTAGCCTTTGCTTACTCTGACTCTGACAATCTTAATCTTATCACTATTTAAAAATCTTATATATATAATGACCCAAAAAAAAAAACATAATTTGTGTTTATTCGCTGTCAGTTGTTAGATTTGAAGACTCGTAGTATTAAATATTTTATATAATTTTAATTTAAATCACTTAAAAGGGGAAACAGATCCCATGTTTGCAGCATGTTTTAGATTGGGAAAATCGTGAATGTATAATGATTTTTGTTGTATAAATATCCTTTATTATGTGAGAGTTGTGTCAGAAGAAAAAAAACAGATGTTCATCCTTTTATACAATATCGTACCGTGTCATCATCCTCTTGATTATAATAGAAAGAAAGAAAAGTTTAGGAAATGTAATGCAACTAAAGGACGCAACTGAGATACACCATCTCACTACATGCAAAATGACTTTGATTCATGAACATAATTACGGCCCCGTTTGGCGTAGTTTTTTTTATTTTATTTATTTTTTATTTTTTTATAGAAGGGGTTTGTGACAAAGTTCTTTGAAAATTGTGTTTGGTAAGAAAAATTATATAAAAGATGCTTATGTTTTAGTTTAGATGGATATAGTTATCTTTTTAAAGAATGTAAAATAAAAATGGAAGGATAATTTTATCATTTTAATAGTTTTACTTAAGTTTAGAATTTAGCTAACTGCTTATCGCAAAAGCAGTTTTTAAAAGCAGCCGCACTTATGCTTCGTTAAAATGAGTTTTTTTGAAGAAGCACTTCCATCCAAAACAACTTTCAAAGTGTTATCAAAAACTGGAGCATTGGGTAGGAAGCCCTTTTAGATCTAGGAAGGGATTCCCGACCCTTATAAGAAGCTGCGCAAACGGGGCCTAAAGCTAAAACTTTCAAGCTCTGTTTGGATATCTGGATTTCGTGGGAAAATAAAGGAAAGGTGGCTTTCTTGTAGAATATGCGTATGTTTGACAGAAAATGTTTCAGTCAAATTCCTTCGATTACAAAAAAAAATAAAAAAAATTAGCCTTTTTGTTTTTTGAAAAAAGGAAGGCCGTGTTTCGAACGTTGGATTTTAAAAGAAAAGAAAAGTAAAAAAAAATTGATAAGTGTTTCTTTTCAAGTTTTTGGTTAAGATGAGACATATAAAGAAAAGAAAATCAAATTCCGGTGACTTTCGACGACTATTCAATAATTTCTTATATATTTCGACAAGGTTGATTAGCTCTCAATGAAAGACAACATATATTGTAAGTTAGGTTGGAGTGTTGGAGAGTGTTCTCTACGTTTTGTTTCTTTTTCTTTTTTCAAAATCTTTACATTTTTTAGAAGAAAGATTTTGATCCCAAAAGAGAAAAAATTTTAAATTATTTTCTTTCCAAATATCTATGGTTAACTCTTTTTTTCTTCAACCAAACAGGAGAAAATGTTTTCTCCAATATTTTCTTCTCTTTTCTGTCAAAATCCGAGGTTCCAAACACAGTCGAAAGGAATTTATGGGAAAGACAAAAATGAAGAGGTTACTCTTCACTTGTACAATCAAGGGTAAAATGAGCAGATGAAATTTTTTTCTCATTTGTGCTTATCAACCAAACGTCAAAATCAAAATTTTCTATCATTGTCATACATTTTCCTCATCTAAACAAACAGCTTCCAAGAAAATTAAATTTTACTTTCTCAGCTAACTTTATAACAAACTATTGACTTCCAAACGGAGCCTCAACTTCACTTGCGCTCACAGATCTCTCATGAAAATCACCTTTGCAACGAACTTGTTAATGTGGTTTTCTCGTGGAGGGTGTTGGTGGTGGGATGTGAACTAATGCGGTGGAGTGGGGTCACCTCTCACCAGGCTGGTGAAGTCTTATTGGATAGAGGCAAGGTGGGACCGTGGGAGGCGGCATCACGAATAAAATTCAGATTAATTAATCAAACACGTTTTATTAAATTAATTAATCACCGAAGTAAGCAAAGCTACTGAGTGAACGTTAGTAGAATCCACATCCGACGGGTGCGCATTACGCCGTTAAAACATTCCGCCGAGCCAAAAACCGCTTACGATGAAAAACAGAACCGCGAAGGACGAAACCTCCGGAAACGCTGCTCTTTATTTTTTAATTTTTTAAATTTGTTTTTTCATTTTCGGTTCTTTCTCATGCAAAAAATTGTAGAAGAGTGCGTTTTATATAAAGAAAGAAAATATTAACTCTTTTTTTTTTGGTAAGAAGGAAATATTAACTCAATCCTCTCTAGTTTTTTTTTTTCTCTTTATATCTTCTCTGCTACTTTGATTTGGTTATCCATCTTCGTCGTCTCTTTCTGCTTCTCTCTCTCTCTGTCTCCTTCTGCAAATCATCAATATCACGTGAACCATAAGAGATCTTCGAAGATAGTTTTCACCTTTTTTAAAGCGACAGCTTCTTTGTTGAATCTCTCTTTTCATCTTTTTTTGTTTCTTTGTTGAATCTCTGTTCGTTAATGGCGATGGAAGATAGCGAGAGTTGCAGTAGTAGAGCTGTCGATTCATCGCCGACACGTCCTCGGCAGCAGAGAAAGAAGCTTGAAGTTTACAACGAGGTGCTTCGTCGGCTCAAGGATTTAGATAACGAAGAGGCGAATCTTCCTGGTTTTGAAGATGAGCTTTGGGCTCATTTCAACCGACTTCCTACTAGGTATAACCTAACCCTAACTTTCCTTTTATTTCAGTTCTTGTGCTTCCTTTATTTATTTATTTATTTTTTATGTTTTTAATTAGTTAAATTTTTTCAATTGCAATGCTCGTGTTTGTGCTTCATTGAAATCTTTAAATCAGGTCTTCAAAGTACTAATTTTTATTTTTTTTCTTTCGATGTGTGTTTTTAGTATGTTTTGGTTCGTTTCTTTGTTCAAGGATTGAGTTTTGATATTTTGACAATCAAGATCGATCTCAATTGAAGTTGGTGAAGAGTTTTCTAGACTGAGAAACAGATTAGTAAAACATAGAAATTTTATTATTTTCTTTTGTTTTGTATTGGATTGTCCATTGGTAGCGATTAGTGCTTTTGTATTATGGCATGCTTTCCTTATATTTCTTCTGGTTTAAATCTTGTATTGAGCCATTTTGTTTGCTGTATTCTAGGTATGCACTGGATGTGAATGTCGAGAGGGCGGAAGATGTTCTCACACACAAGAGATTGCTGCATCTGGCTCATGATCCTGAAAATAGACCTGCATTTGAAGTTCGTCTTGTTCAGGTACTAGATTCTCAATCAGTAATTGTTCACCTATTTGATTCATTAGGTATTGTTTATTTTCACTTGTTGAAGGCTCTTTGATTTCACATCTATTTGAATGATTCAATAAAAGTTGACTACTTGAGCATTGTAATTCCATAAGCGGCCTTGACATTGTGGAAAGTTATCAGTGGTCAAATGTAATTCTGAACAGCTTTGCCTTTAAAGAAAAGAATGCAATTCCTTAATTTTTAAATGTGTATTTTTTTTTTTTTTCAATTATCTACTGGTGGTAGTGACTGGTGACTAATGCAATGACATGGGCATGGTATGGATATGGGATACATGTCTAATACATCTAATATATATATATATATATATATATATCCCCACCGTTTTTTTTCTTTTTCTTTGTGCAAGATTGAGCCTATATCAGTTTAGTTTCGTACCTAGATCTTTGAACGCTGCTCTTTTTTCGATCAAAAACATATTTTACTAGGGAAGAAAGAGGAATACAAAGGGGAACCTAGATCATAGTGTTTAAACTCAGGGATCGTTCCCGAGTTGGATTGGCAATCCGTATCAGGATTGGCCGAGTCAAATAGTGAGTCAAAAGTACAGCAAAAATAATAAATTACTTTTCTTGGCCGAGTTGGATCGGACGATCCAAACAAGTTTGACTGAGTTCAACTGAGTTTGACCGATATATGTATCATGTCTTGGACCAAGCCGATCCTGAGTTGTATCGGACGATCCTTTACGGCATGACCTAGATACAAGGACAAATGTGAAATACAAAGAAATGGAGCAATATAAAATCCAAATCTAGCACATAAATTACAAAGGAGAAATAATTTCTATGGATGAATTCACGATGCATTTCTAAGAAGTAGTATGGTTTATATTATTTACAAGCATTGTAGTTTTGATGGATAAGGCAACAGGATTCATGTTACTGATCCCAACTAGTTGGGATAAGACGTTTTTCTGTTTTAATGTAGTATTGATAGACCAAACTAGAGAGAATAATGCAAAACTGGAATGCTTGAGGGATACCCTGGAATTATTATTTTTTTCAAAATAAGCCAAATCAAGTCATATTATATAGATTATAGAATGTAATTTAAGTGCAAATTGAAGTTGTTGTGTATGGATGTTGCGTTTAAAACTAGAGATTGATGGCTTAAGTAGAGAGGTGCTTCTAGAGTGTTATTTGATCGACACACTTCTCACAAGATGTAACACAAATTCTATAAGATAGCTGTTTGACCTTCTATGATTGATGGAATATAGTGTTGGTCGGTTAAAAAGCAACACATTTGAAAACTAATAGTGGCCGAGATGAGGATGTCCAGGTGAAAGTGTAGAACAACAAAAAAGGAAAAGGTAAGGAAGAGACATACATTAGTTTAGGAGTAACCACGATTAGAGAAAAAAGGGAGATCAGTTGAAATGGTTTGGGCATGTTGCAGCATTTGTAACTTGTAAGAAGGTATCAGATGTGCATGTTGAAGGATCCAAAAAGGCTAAAGAAAGAACAAGATGACCTGGGTGGAGCTGTTTTGTAAAGATTTGATGGCACATAAGTTAACTGAAGATTTTCTTTTGATAGGTTGGAAGATATTGCTAATGTTTTCTTGAAATGTAATGTCTATGGGGTTGGGGAAAATTTACTGGAAGCTTAGTTCTTAGATGTAGCAGATAAGAATAGGGAAAATATACTTGTGGGCTAAAATTCTAAATCAAAACTGGGGCTAGAAATTGGACAATTAAGGGGCTGGTATAATTGGGATGCAAGAAAGAGCGTGCTAGGGCTACTGTGGCTATTGATGGTTTCATTTTTTCTGCATGATATCTATAGCACACTTGGTCTTGTTGTTGCTTGTAAATTTTTTGTTTTTTGGTTACTCTCTTGGTTGACTCTTTATCGATTTTTATCTTCTTTCAGTAACTGCTTTTTTAATCACATTTGGTAGGTCTGAGACTTTGATGTATGGCCAACTGTTAAGACATTTTCTTTATCATGCAGGTTCATCCAGTCTCTGTTGTAAATGATGTAGATTCTGTACACTCAAACTCCCCAAGGAAAGAAGTTTCTCCAAGTTCTTCTAATTACTATGGCAAACAGAGGTATGTTTCTTTAGACCTTTATTTGCATAACCTCGTAATGCTATTTCAGTCAATATCACATGCATTCTCTGTGAGTGCAATTTATTAGTAATTCTTGCTTTCTTTCTGGTTTTCTCTTTTCCATTCATAGTTTCCTTTTACACGACAGCTTTAACGTTTCTTTATTTTGCTGCCATCTTCTCCCTTTTAAATTTTTTAGCATTCATCCACCGCCTGCCTTTGGTTCATCACCTAATCTTGAAGTCCTCGCACTTGAAGGAAGCAAATCACAAGATAGAGATAGTTCTGTGAATAGGAATCTGCTCTTTGCCAGGTAATTCCTTCTGATTATTTAGTTTGTGACCATGGCTTTTTCTGAAAGAAAAAGAAAAGGATTAAAGTCTTACTTAGGATGTCCGACCAATAAAGGACAAAAGAACTACTTAGTGCACCCTCTCTTTCTCTTTTACTCTTAAATAGATTTAGAGCAATGTGCCTGTTATTCGAGATTATTTCCTTATGTTATTAGACATGTTCTTATGGTTTCAGGTGGTAGATAAACCATGGGCAAGGATAAATTACCATGCACAAGAAGCGGCCCATTTTTTGTTTTCCAAAGAAACTTTGAGAATATCATTAGTTTGCCAGGAGACCATGTTTTTCGCATACCAACAAAAAATTGTTTTGTAGTGTAACATTTTCAATAGTGAATGTCTAGATCTGTGGACATGTCAGTTGTTTAGTAATCAGGCCCACCATTTAAAGGGACCGAAAGGACGTAATGCTTCACCTCAAACATTTGCCTTCAAAAAGTTGGCTGCAAACTTAAAAACCGGTGGGCTTGACAACCTAAACACAGGCAGCTGCCACAGGTCCACATTCTTATGTGAAATGAGATATTATATTCTTCTCTTGGGTTCCTAGGGTGTGGGATTTGATTCTATGAATTTATTCACTATGGGAAACAATATTGATTATTGTATCTAAGTTTAAACACAAACTGTTCCTAGACCTGTAATGTTGGCCATAGTTCGACTTTGGTTGATGATCCTGATGGGTCACTGTTACACTGACATGTATGCATTTGTGTGTGTGAGACAGTCCTTTTATATTTCATCTGCCGTCTTGTTCCTCTTCTCCCCTTTCTGTATTTATAAAAAAAACAGAAGATGTTTCGGGGGGGGGGGGGTTGTCCCCACCTTTTTCTCTGTTCCAAAGTGTTTTATTCTATTTTTTTTTTTTCAGATTTACTAAATGTCCTGTTGGTGCCTTCATCTTTATTTTAGATCTGAAAAAAACGTAAATATTGCATCAAATAATCAGGATCATGAAATGCTTCTATGAACAAAACTGGTTTCCGTTTTCACTCGTAAAGATACAGCATAATCACCACCCAGATTTTCCTTTTGGTTCAACAATCTGGTATATCTATCTATCTATCTATATATATATATATAGTTTTGCCTCTCTCGGGGTTTCTGGCAAGAAATTCTTTGCTATAAATCTGTTCAAAATGCAAATTTGTTGTTGCGTCCGCATTTTTGTCACCGAGTTGTTTATCAATCCATTGATTGGATCAAATGATTTTTAATGGTTTGACCACCCAGTTTAACAGTTTTGATTTTTTGAATGTTTTTTCATTGTTGCAAGTACACTTCTTTTTTTTCTTTTTTTTTTTTAATTTTGGTGGTTGGGTGGGTGTTGTGGGGGGATCTTTGATAACTATGACCATTCAAACAGTTCATTCATATGGTTCAGCCCATGTTTGAAAATGAAAATTGTAGTTATGTTTGAGACTGCAATTCTTCTCATAGCCTGGAGTATCAGCAGTATTCCATAGTTCAAATCATATTTTTAGCGAATTGGATATGCATCTTACAAAATTTGAGCTTTGTATATTTTTGAGAAACTCCTTTATTTTCTGTTTGCATATGTACATGAACTAGTTGAAGGCTTGTACATTAAATTAACATAAAGTGAGGTGACAGTTTGAGAGAAATGATAGCGATTCCTAAAGTTAATGATGAAGAAAATAACACCTGCCTGTCTTCCCGTGCTCTACCTCTTATTATCCTTTTGACCTTATTCATCCAACTGGTTAGATAAGATATCCTTATATTTCATCTGTCACTTCTTTTTCTACACCAAAGTTATTTCGATTCCATTAGTAATGAGGATGCAGAATATTACACATTTGACCAATGAAAGAAAGATTCAACAACTAAAAGGAAGATTGATTCTTTGGGATTCTTTCCCCTTTTGTGTAATTCATCGTCAGTAGATTTAATGTTTCCTTCTTTAATGTGAATGATCTATAATTTTTTCCAAGGACACTGAATTTAGTTACCAAAGCCTCAAAGTTATAAACCATTAAGCATATGATCTACCATTTTATTGCTGGAAGTTTCTTTAAATTCCTAGTCCATTAATATAATACTTCCACACTCCATATCTTGAAAGTAATGTGTATAATTGTCAATCATGTAGGCCCATGCATGAAATCACCTTTTCAACGGATGACAAGCCAAAGCGACTCAGTCAGGTACTGATTGGTTTGCAAACTCTACCAAATGTCGAAGAAATTATTGTTGCCGAAAATTTTCAAAGGACATCCTGTTTGATATACTCTTCTTCCAATGCGCACCCCTTTGGTTTCTGCCCAAAAAAATTTTCTTGGGTTTTAACTGAAATCATGTATCCTGATGATGCTTAGCCATGATGTATGCACTATATACTGCAGTCCATTGTTAACATCAAACATCCCATGAGAATTCCTATTGACTCAATCTCTCAGATGGGAAATATACATTCTAATATATGTTCGTGACTGGAATTTTTCCTTTTTAGTTCGACATTCTATATATAGATGTGATTTTACACCAGCATTTGTGAGAAATTTTCATGATAATTTATTCTGCTGTTTGTGCTTTTATCCAAGATATTTGCATGGAATCCAAGTGATATGTTTCAAAAGATACCTGGAGCATAGGGCCTCTTTTGGATGGAACAGATTATGATTTTGAGGATCTTGCAGTGTCATGTTTGAGTTATAAATATGGATTCTCATTCGCAGTCTCAAATCATCAGGATGCCTTCTTGTTCTCTCTCTCTCTCACGCATACACACACCCCTTGACAAGTCACATGCACAAAAGGAGATCCATAAAAGGCCGCTTCTACCCATTTGAATCCCTAGTTTTTAAATGTTAAACCCACTGGATCCATTACGAGCCATTCATGCCAATGACAGTGAATGTCCTTTGAAAACCAGAAATCAGTTTCCTTCATACACTATCTTTCCAAGCTTTTCCTTTTCCGCAATAGAAATTGAGATGGTGAAACTAATGATTCATGAAAGCAGAATGGAAAGTCAAGGAAAATCTGTTTGGGATCTCCAATTGTTAGAAATCTATAACCTTTCAATACCTACCCCTCCCCCTCCGAACTATAAAAAGTTATATTACTATAAGCTTGAAAACATGAATGATATGAAAGCAGAGCCTAAGTTACCATAGACATATGCCACTTTGTAGATGTGAATACCATCACAAAGCCACTAGCTTTCCTGTGGTGTTTAAGACTCAAAATAGAGCCTTAAGTTACCACATATGCCAATTTGTAGATGTGAATACCATCACAAAGCCACTAGCTTTCCTGTGGTATTTTACTTAAGACTCATGTTTAAATTTTGAAGTTTTTTTATAAACGTGCAAAAAACATCAGATAAAATATATTTGGGAGATGACTAACGTTTCTCTATGCTAAATTTTCAGTTGACTTCCATACTTGGTGAGATTGGGTTGAACATCCAAGAAGCACATGCTTTTTCTACAGTGGATGGCTACTCCTTGGATGTCTTTGTTGTTGTTGGTTGGCCATATGAGGTATTTCCTTCTCTTTTTTTCTCTATGTAGTTATGAGATTGGAATGGTTAATTATGCTTTGAGGAAAAAAATAATATATTTAGTATGTCAACCCAATACTTGAATACTAGATTTTCAATATTTATTAGTTTCAGAATCGAAAACTGCCTTTCTTTCATTATTTCGGCCTCTATTATTCTTTATGTTCTGTTTACTTTTCAAGGTTTTTTTTTCTCTTCCCATTGTGATTTTTTAATTTGCACGTAGTACGGTAGTATCTATGGATCAAACCGCTACTTGTATTTCAATAATTGGGTACTGGTTGAAATCGTTAAGTTTGTGATATGGGGCAAATTTCGATCCTACTTCATTTAATGTTTTGTTTGACAAGTATGAAGCACTTGGATTTTTAGCTATCAGTCTTTTCAATAGGCTTGTCTGCTGTTGTGCCAAATGTTTGAGACAACTATGCTTGATTCTTGCCCTCAAATAATATATAAGGACTTGCTATAAAACTCCCTGCTTTCCCCTCAAATAGTATACAAGGGATTTATGACAAGCCCTCTATATTCTCCAATATTTATACAGACCTGCTTTGTTCTCTAGCTTGAGTGCTGGCCCCTCCTCCTCGGTTTCTCATGATAGTTTATGCAAGCACCTTCTCAGTAAAGTGACTTTGAATTAACAAAGATGCCGTTGTACTATTATGCTACCTTTTGTGTGTTAATACATGATGCTTCAAGGGAGCATTAATATCAACACTCCTTGTAAATCTTGCTTTTATAAGGGGGTGTTATAGATGCCGTTGTACTATTATGCTACCTTCTGTGTGTTAATACATGATGCTTCAACGGAGCATTAATATCAACACTCCTTGTACATCTTGCTTTTATAAGGGGGTGTTATAGTTTATGCAAGCACTTTCTCAGTAAAGTGACTTTGAATTCACAAAGATGCTGTTGTACTGTTATGCTATCCTCTATGTGTTGATACATGTTGCTTAAAGGGAGCACTAATACCGACACTCACACATCTTGCTTTTATAGGGAGTATTTTACAACCATAATGTTCACACTCATGATTGGATCAGGGATTGTTCCCGACCAATCCTTAGTTGAATTGGCGATCCATATCAGGATTGGATTGGACAATCCATGATCAATCCCAGAAGTCATAATAATGAAAAAATAACAAATTATCTGTCTTGCCTGATTTGTCTCAACTCAGCCAAGTTCAATCAGTAAACCGAACAAGTCAGATGATTTTTTTTTCTTTGACTCATATATGGATCATGTCTCGGGTTGGGGACAATTCTGTATAACATGCTTACAACTTTTGATCAAGACAATCCAATTTGTTTTGACACTCTAATCGTATATTGTAAACAATTATGAGGAAGAATATGAGTATATAGGTCGACATCTAAAGGAGATCATGAATAGCTTTCAATATGATTTCCTCTATTTCTTTCTCTTTAATTACCTTTGTGTGAAGATAGCAACAAAAAGTGAAGGTTATGATTAAAAGATGGTTGTAATGCATAAGAAAAATGGTCAAGGACCATTAAGCATTATGCTTCTTAATTGCAACGAAAGTTTTATCCCAACTAGTTAGCTCAGCAACACGAATTCTGTTATGCTGTCGTAATCTATCGAAGTCCATATCTTAAGTTACGTTATGGGTATCGGACCAGTCTTGGCTGGTCCAAGTACGGACTGTTGATATAGGCCGGTTTGGGTCTGATACACATTGGACCTAATGGGAACTTAAAAAATGAAAGAAGGGTTATTTTGCTAATAAAAATATATTTTAGAAATCAATTTTAAATAGGGGCACCATATTTGTCATATTGGATCCTAAAATTTGCATACTTGTCATTTTGGCCAAATCATACCTGTTATTCTGGGAAAAAATATAATATATCTAAGTTGCAGATTGATATTTTTTGACCATCTTAGCTGACGATTACCAAAGATTATCTTCACCAACACCAAGAAGAAGAATCAGAAAGGAGGAAGAGGAGGACAGATGAGAAGGGCCCAACTCTGCTGGTCTCTCTCTCTCTCTCTCTCTCTCTCTAAGTTTCTATCTTATTTTGTTACAAACCTAACTGTTGTTCTAAAAGCCTCAGGACTTAAGGAAGCCCATTTGGTTAAGCACTTAACATATAGGATCGTAACATTCCACCACGCTTCTGTAGCCGAAGTCCACGGCGGCCCACTCGATTAACATTGATCCTCCGGTAGCCCTCTCCTTACAGGCGGCTCCACTCACCTATCAGTATTCAACGACTTAGCACCATGCCCATACATCATACCAAGGCATTTTAATCCAGCATATAGGTCGCCCCCTCCGTGACTCGAATCCGTGATGTGGTGCCTGCTCTGATACCATTTGTTACGGATCAAACCGTTGTTCCAAAAGTCCCAAGACTTATGGAAACTCATTTGGTTAAGCACTTAACGTATAGGGTTGTAACATAATCTTTTTTTTTTAATCTGTCTAATCTCTCCACTCTCTCTCTCTCTCTGACCTAACAAATTAGGGTTTTAATCCTTTTTCTTTTGTTTTCCTTATTTACAAATATTTAAATTGGGACATACCAGTTGAACCAGCCTTCAACCAGTCAATCTAAAGATACTTTGTATTTTTTTGGAACTGGAGTCTGATGCTTGATCATTTTCTGATAGTCTCGATAAGAACTGGATGGTACATTCCAGTGTTGGTTAGTCCGTGAAGACACGAGCTCTAATTCTATGTGCAATATTGTCGAAAATACGGTTGTCTGTATGAATACTACTTGATCTAAGATAACAGAAATGGTTATGTTAACAATTTCCTAGTACTTAATTCTTACTATATACTCAATTTTTAACTTGACCTATTTTATAACCCTATGATTTCAAGGTATCTCTACAAAATTCTAGTTTTCCATTATTTCCTAGTTTTGTCAACCAAAAAAACGTTTTCAGAAAATCATATACACCAAGACACCTCCTCTTGAATATAAACCATCAAAATATCAATTTATCCATAATGAAGTCATATTGAGACTCATAGTAAGCAGCTCCTATGCAGGGGTTAGCACACATTGAACTTAGGTTCCAAAAACTGCCTTGGCTAAGCCCCCATGAGGAACTAACAAAAATTAAAAAATACAAATAAAAGGTAAGGGTTCATAGCCGACCCCTCATGCAAACCTACAGTTATTGGAATCTCATTAATCAAATTGTCAATTGTCTTCTCACTAATTAATTTTTTAGACATTCTATAATATGCTTTTTCTAGATCAATAAAACCGTTTGAAGTTCTCTCCTTTTCTCCCTAAACCTCTCAACTGATTGTCTAAGGAAAAGATACAATAGTGGACCCTCTTGTCATAAAAAGTAACTGAATATTTTACATCCAAACTATTTGTCTTAACCTTTATTCCATAACATCTTCCTATAATTCCACGGTTTGATTCCATGATAATTGGTACATGCTATTCTACTGTTGTGTGCACAAGCATATGAAAATGATTTAGGTCTTGAATTTCTTACTTCATCTGAAGAATGAGTTAAGAGAATACAAAATATGGTGTAAAACTGTAGCAATACAATATATATATATATATATATATATATATATATATTGTTAGAGATAGTAGCTTATATTCACTAATCTCTAGATCCAAGGGTATATCGGGGATTTTCCATATATACTGGGTAGGAGTATAAATTGTAACCCTAATTCATTATTTGATATAGTGGAAAATGGATGTAGGCTTTGCTGAACCATGTATATCTGTGTGCATATTTGATCTTCTGTTTTCTGGTTTTCATTATTATTGCTTGATAACAAACAACATATACATATATATAATGGATGTAATAACTCACAGAAGCCATAGAAGTTAAAGCTAATAGTAATAACTGATATTCTTAAAGCTAGAATTATTGTTACTTGTTTCTATACTCTTTTTACTTTTTGACACATTATCCAGATTCATGCAGAAAGAAATTTGAAATATGCATTTTCATCCATTTAGATTTTATAAAATATTATTTTTTCGCTTTTATATGTTTATTAGTTATATCGCCATTCCTGGTGGATGCCCCCTTTCTGAACGAATATAATGCCAGCTTATTTGACAAGGTCGATCATACTAATATATGAAAAGTTTGAAGTTATTTTCACATAGCTTATTATTCTCAGTTTAGAGGTTTTCATAAATAGTCATATCTTCTAAGACACCATGGCTGAATTCTGAACCATCTATTCTCGTTTCTTTTCTAATTCAATATGAATTGCTTGAGTTACATGCATGTTTGAAATTTTTAGGAAACTGAGCAGCTCAGAAATGCACTGGAAAAGCAAATTTTAAAGATCGAGGTAGTTTCTCAACACACTCATTGGTTAAAATGTCCAGTTTGTGTAAATATAGAATCTGTAATCATGTGTTTCACACTATATAATATTATTTTTATTACAGATCTTAATAAAGAGCTTTCATTGTTTACACACGCTGATACTTACTTTGCTTTTATTGATCTTTGCTGAAGTATCCACTATAGGAGGCCAAATTAACTGGTTAATTTTTTTTTTTTTTGTTACTGCTTGCTTTCTTATCTCATTTGATGTGATGCTTTATTGAAACATCAGTCTGGAAGATTTTATCAAGGTTCATGCCAGATGGCGTTTCTTCTTTCATCGCCATAAACATTGATCATCTTATGAACAAGTTAAAGAAGTGATAAGAAAGAAACAAGGAACTAGTCAGAATATTGTTGAAACTCATCAACAACAACACCACCTCCAATAGAATGCCTTATCCCAACTAGTTGTAGGGCTGTCAATGAGCCGAGCTTGAGCTCTATAAGCTGAGCTTGGGTAGGTTTGGCTCTGTTAAAGCTTGGCTTGGTTTGTCTATGAAATTATAAATCCATATTCCTAGGAAATATGTCATATATTAATATTAACATACATATTAATATATTATACTATCTAATAATACTAATGCATTTGGACTAAACTAAGCTTTTTTGCAAGTCGAACCTGAGCCCAAAATTTTTTAATGAGCCTGAGCCGAGCCTAATTCTTGCTTAAGGTTTACGCAAAGCTCGGTTTGGCTCGTTTACAGCCCTAACTAGTTGGTGTCAGCAATGTTGTTTTGTATTGCCATTCGGGGATTGTCAGTCCTAACCCAGGTAAAGGAGGAGGGTTGTGTCAAGTTGGCAGCAGGTGTAAAATTCTAGCTAAATCTCTTATAACATGAATCTAAACTCATTAAGATATATGATAGATCTAGGATTTTTTTTTTCACAAACTCCTCCAATCCGTTCGGCACAACAATGTTTAGGAAGTAGAAGAGGAAGAGTCAAAATGTGTACAGGCAGGAAATTGCCTGGAAATGAACAAACTACTATGACAAACATGGAACAAACCATCATGCAGCCTCTTTAACTGAGAAAACCATAGAACTTGTGTTCTTCATTAACCATTGAAAAGGACCAATATGTGCATATATATATGTATGTATGGGTAGAGAGGGAGGGAGGGACGGACGGATTAATCCAATTGTTAAATATTCTCGTAAACAAAGAAAAAATATAAAAATCTATATGGTTCCTGCAAAAGACCCAACACTCAAGATGGGTGTCCATGCTGATTAACAATGTATTTTCAACGATAATGTCACTCGTTGTTCACAATGCTTGATCTTGACCAACTCTTTTGGCCTGTTTAGTGTCCTATTTCTTCATATCCTGTGAATATTTGGATACAAATATGAGCTAGGAGCAGAGGAATTTATTTTACCATTGCTGACACCTTCTATGATCTCACTTTTTGTGCACACATTATCTTTGTTGGTTTGGATCATTTCTAACTACTTAAAATAAAAAAAATTATATGAATTGGCTAAGCAATTGAAAACTCGTTCTTAACTATTATTTTCCTATACAATGAGCAGTGTATCTGCTTGTATATAATATTTTGAAGTGCATTGCAGAAAAAAATTGTATCAGAACATCATTTGTTGTCTTCTACTGGCGTGCATGGACAACCTGCACTTGAACCGATTCCTGATCATGTAAGAATTCCAACTGATGGCACTGATGTCTGGGAAATTGATGCCACATTGTTGAAGTTTGAAAAGAAAGTTGCATCTGGGTCATATGGCGATTTGTAAGTTTTTATCATATTTCACATCCATAACTGTTTGTATATGAATACTCAGTTAATTATACCTTTTGACTGATTCAGGTACAAAGGTACTTATTGTAGCCAGGAAGTAGCTATTAAAGTCCTCAAACCTGAGCGTGTAAATGTGGATATGCAGAAAGAATTTGCTCAAGAGGTCTATATTATGAGGTTTGTTGAATTATATGCTTGTGATTTTGAGCAAAATTAGTTGTTTCTTCTTGGTGGGGAAAAAAAAGCATTAGAGAAGTAGAAGGCAAGGAAAGAGCAGACTAATTGCTATGGAATAGTCACACTACCATGAAAGAGTGGAAACATCACTATCCTCAAACAGAGAAATGAATCATTTTTTTAATAATATTTTTCATAAACATTTTTTTATATATTATTTTTCATCACTCTTTATTACACCCACTATGGGGCCTTTTATGTAGGCTTATTTACCAACCCGAAACTTACAAAAAGTCTCCAACATAACACATATACTTAGAAGCCTAAAAACACTAAAAGAGACTCAAATACCTTCTAAAGCTAGAATTAGAAATACATACCATCTGAATTGTCTCATATAATGCAAATCTAACTTTTAATACTAAGCTAAAATATTTTCTTCAAAATATTGTTCATAGATGAGTTAATTGTTGCTCAAATTTAAGATTTAAGGCATTCTTTTTCACTTTTTTGGTTGGAAAGAAACATACTGATGTAGGATAAATCAGAGCAATTCTTAAGAGTTCATAGGTTCACGATCTCGAATCTGATAGGAGTGGATTGAACAACACATCTATCTCTCCCCCCCAACCCAAAAAAAAAGGAGAAAGAAAGAAAGAGGTAGAGTATCAGCACCTAACAATGATTTATATCGTAATTTGTTTCACCAGCATAATAGAAGAGTATCGATCGCTATAAACTCAGTTAGATTGAAGTTATTCATTATTCAAAATAAGGATTTTGCATATAGCTTTTACAGGGCTAAGGACGTGGAATTCGTCCCTTTCATTAGAACTCAAAGTGGAATGTTTCCTATCAATTAAATTACCCTCACAGCTGCATGAATGGACCTAATGTAGTCCATGGTTTTGATCTTGAATATCCATGTTGAGAATATCAAATAGAAATGGCCCATTAGGTCTTAACATAGGACTGGTCTGGGCTGTAAGGTTGAAGTAAACGATTCCCAAGAATTTCTAAGAGTCCTGCACTCCAATCCTTTGCATGAATAGATCTCACTATTTTTGTTTATCTAGATTTCAGAAACTTGCCATGGATCTTTAGAAGTATATGTGGAGACATTTGCTTTGCTTGATATTGATTATTCAAGTAGGAAATCTCGACTGTGCTACATTATCAATCATGATCGTATTGAGTTGCCTGAAATTCAGGCTGGGGCTGGCTGAAAAAGCAGCATTGCATGTGGTTCCTCTTGATGAATGTTCACTTGAGGCATTCCAAATGCTTTACACTCAGTAAATCCTGTTCTTATGCTCTCATATTGAGTTCCTTGATACATATCACATATTGGCAATCAGCCTGCTTTTTAATTTTCTATTACACTCATAAGCATTAGGAGTTTCTTGTTGAGAAGAAAAGGCTCCAATTCATGTTACTTATAGTATGACGGTTTTATATGATGACTAGATAGTAGAGAACACATACTTTTGAAGCATAGAATAATCAAGCGAATAGCTGATTGGGAAAATTATGAGACAAAGACAAGAGGATGGCTGAAAAGGCATAGATGATAGTGAGAGCAGATCTGAAGACTTATAATATAAAAGAAGACGTGCCCTTCTAAAGTATTGAAAGGGTAACCAACATTAATCTGCATGTCTTACGATTTGATAATTTAATTGGAACAAGGTACCTTTTATTTTTAGTGTGTGGTGCTTTTTTTTAAAAAAAAAAAAAAAAAAAATTATTAGTTGCAACATCCTTCGAGTTCTTGTTATTTATGTCCTAGACAACGAAATTGCTTACATAAACAACTTTTCAGCACTTTTTTTAAATGTGTAAGTCTCCTTGGATGTTTAAACTTTTAACTAATGCATCTATAAAAATTTGAATGCACAAATGTTCCATCTCTGTGAGTATTGCCCATGCATCTGGTGCGTATTCTTCCATGTATATATTTATGAAAAACTGCATTGGAATTGCTGTGTCAGATCAAACATTTTGTCATGCTTTATATGTAATTGCCTTTTCTTTTGTCAGGAGTCTGGTTTGGATGCAATTGGGTTTTTTTTCATGTGAAAACGAAAAATTATTTCTGTTGCCTGTTGTTTTCTAGAAAAGAAATGCGGATTTCTTTCTGCGCGGAAACATCATCAAAAGTTGCTTGTTTCAGCTCTTTCTTGTTGGATGTTGCAGGAAAATTCGGCATAAAAATGTTGTGCAATTTATAGGTGCATGTACCAAGCCTCCAAGCCTGTGCATTGTGACGGGTAAAATTTTATAAGTTCTTGGTTTCTTTGATGCTCTATACTGAAGAAGCTTTGCTGTTTTCGAAAAATCATATTTGTTAATTTTTTATTTTTTTTCTTCATTTTCTTTTTGTGATTTTCAATTTAACTACGAGATTTGTTTCTTTCTTTTATAGAATTCATGTCTGGAGGAAGTATTTATGATTTTCTACATAAACAAAAAGGTGTCTTTAAGCTTCCATCCTTACTTAAAGTAGCAATTGATGTTTCCAAGGGAATGAACTACTTGCACCAAAATAACATAATTCACAGGGACCTGAAGGCTGCAAATCTTCTACTGGATGAAAACGAAGTAAGCATTTATCATGGATTTGTGCACATCAGCTTGTTAATCACTTTTATTATGTACTATATCCGTTCTATGTTGGTTGTCGTGTTTTTGCATTTAAGATATAGTGAACTTAGTTCTTTAAAAGTATTACATCATTTTTTCATTGACTGACTTTATCTTGTGATAATTGCACCTGTATAGATATGATTTTCTTCTCATATTGCATTTTCTTTTTCAGTTTTGCTTTACATATGATTTTTTTTTTTTTTTTTGGTATTACAATTCTTTTGTTGTTTATAGTTACTTTAATTTTCTCTAGATTTTTATTTCAAGTTTGCATAATGCATGGAGTAACCTTGCATTAAGATTTTTCTTGGTTACTCTAGTTTTGAGTTAAATATCATGTTGTAGGCATTACTTTAGGTTGCCACCACTTCATCAAAGTAATCAAAACAAGGCTGTAGGTCAAAATCAACTACTTCATTTTATTTGCTAAAGAGGGGTGTTAATGAGCCGGGTTGGTCCCCTGGGTATCCAAGTCCAGCCACTACATTCTCAGCTTTACCTCCTAGGCCCAGCATCGGGTCTAGGCTTGATTTGAGGGCCCATTGTGTGGATAGACTGGTTTAGGCCAAAAGAGAATATTTAAGATAGGTTTAATATGCAAGCCCGAGAAGTAAGCTTGCTATAGTATACACTAGTTTTATGTTTATACTTCTCAACAAATGAAATAGAATTACTATCTTGGGTTCAGAAAAAAAACAAATTTTCTTTCATAAAACTGATCTTAAAGGTAGATATTGGTTTGTGGCTATAGCAGGTTACAGAGCCCATCTGGTTTTTGTTCTTGAGCTGAGGTTGAGCCAGTTTTGGGCTTGCATATTCTAGACCGGCTTCGGCCTTCTTTGGTGGTTGCAAAGGCAGGGAAACCTGAATCTACAGACTTTTTTCATTGTAACTATTTAGTGCCCTGTAACGTCTTGTTGGTGAAATCCCAAACTTCGTGCCAAATCTTTTTCCTGTCATTATAGGAGTCTTTTGGTTGATAATTAGATTTCTTAGACTATGCGAGCCTTTGTATGACAGGTTGTTAAGGTTGCTGATTTTGGAGTTGCAAGGGTTCAAACTCAATCAGGAGTCATGACTGCAGAAACTGGAACGTACCGTTGGATGGCTCCTGAGGTGGGCATCGTTCCGATCTTAACTTTGTCCTATTGATCCTTTAAATTTGTTTGAAAATGTTCCATGTGAACAAAAACATGCTTATTAGGCCAATAAGCTCTTAATTGGGGTTTTGGCATTTACCTATTTCCTAGGCGATTAGATCTTTGCATGTGATGCTTCTCACAGGCTACACACAAGCGCACATGCACACGCACACGCACACACACCACACGCATACACGCACACACGCCACACGCATACACACTCACACACACACACACACACACACACACACACAAGTGCACATGCACACGCACACGCGAATATGCACCATGCGCACACACCCCGCCCACCCACACACGCACATGCACACACATAGACATATGCGTGTATATATATATATGAGTAACTTTGGTTTAATATGCCTTTTATTATAAGTTTTTCCTTGTCCTGACCCTTTGCTTATTATCCTTCTTATACATGAAAGGTGATAGAACATAAGCCATATGATTACAAGGCGGATGTTTTCAGTTTCGGAATTGTGCTGTGGGAGCTGTTAACAGGAAAGGTGATTTCATTTTTATTTTGTTGAACTGAAATGCATCAGATACATGCAGTATTTCTTACTGAATCATGATCCACAAATTTTATAGTTAACTAATCATCTTATGTTCTGTAATCAATATGACAGCTTCCTTACGAGTACTTAACCCCACTGCAAGCAGCAGTTGGCGTGGTCCAGAGGGTATTTTTCGTTCTACAATATTGTCAAAAATGAAACTGAAACCCATTTTGAACTGACCGCTTCTAGGGTCCGTTTGGATTGAGAGAAAATGGATGGAAAAGAAAAAAAAATTATTTTCCTTATGCTTGGTTGAAAATGAAAATAATATTGAAAAGAGAAAATAGTTCTAAAATTTTCTTTTCCAAGTGCCAAAATTTCTCTCAAATTTGACAAGATTTTGAGAGAATCTTTTAGTGGGAAAACTATGTTCCGTTGCTTACCACTAACGGTCTAACACCATCAATGCTTATTATTTACTATTGTCAAACCATGACCATGTATCGTCCAACGCCACTTTATCATCACCCACCACCTATCACCATTATTTTTTATTTTTTTTTGGTACTAACCCATCACCATTATTTACCACCATCACCGTTTCTGCTGCTGCTGCTTATTATCATCCGCCACCACTATCTACCACCACCATAAACCATAGCATACCACCACCCGCAACCACTATTTTCCACCACTGTGAGGCGTGAACCACAACATACTATAACATCCCATCACCATTCACTACCATTATTAACAACCATCACCCTGCATTTCCCACTACAATACACTACCACCACCTAACATCTTCTCAACCCTTCCACCACCATTGTCACTTAGTACCATCACCAACTCACACTCACCATCATGGCATACCACCACCATTCTCTACCTATCACCATTACCACTTTGTCTTATTGCTTATCTATAAGATTTATTTTCTTTTACGTTGCATGATTTTAAACAAGCAGGAGAAAGATTTTAGTTTCCTTTTTTTCTATTTCTTTTTCATTTTCTTTTCTCTCTCATTTTCTCTCAATCCAAACGAACCTGGAAAACAGAACATTGATTGGATACATAACCAGCAAGTTATCTTGAAAATTATTACCTTTATTTTCAGGGTCTGAGGCCTACAATTCCCAAGCACACTAATTCAAAGCTAGCAGAACTACTTGAGAGATGTTGGCAGCAAGACCCAACTTTAAGACCTGAATTCTCCGAAATTACAGGGATCTTGCAGCAGATAGCAAAGGAGGTATAGTGAGGTCCAAGCCTTATCTCATTAGCTCCAATAAATGATTTTTGCATGCTAGATATCAGTCTTTTTTTTTTTTCCCTCTCTTTTAACAGGTTGTGGATGAAGGAGAGGATCGACGCAAGGAGAAATCGTCTGGCAGATTCATGTCAGTCCTTAGGCGAGGTCATCACTGATCAAAACGCCGTCCTACATTGTATAATGTGTTCCCGTTGCCTGCATTTTGTTCATCTGCGATCTGCGATGTACAGTATTTTGTCTCTTTTGGTCTTACAGTTTTTTTCTTTTTCGTTTTTCCTTTTCATACGTCCCAACGAATCACTCCTTCAGTTAACCTTGTCCATCATAGCTCACTGTAGGACAATTGCTGTAATTTGATGGAGACGTGCATCTTCAAGCATCCTTGTGCTTAATCTATTTCTCATTTTTGGTTCACTTTCCCCCCCCCCTCTTTTTTGGGTTGGCCGAGTTCTACTTATCTCCATTTGGAAACGAAGCAGTGGATTGGTCATTTGGGTTTCTTGTGTTGTGAAAAAAGGAGAAAGAAAACGAGCCTGGCGAAAGAAAAGCCAAGTGGTAGTCTAGCACACAACGTGCACTCGGCTAGGCCCAGCTAACCAAGCAACAGAAAGCCCAGCCCATCATGGTTTTAAATCTCGGGACCGGGGATTGGACCTGTGATAACATCTGGTCTGGATCGGGTACAAAAAGTGGACAGGATTGGCTAAGCCTAGCTAAGTAATGGCAAGGCCGGCCCATCAAGGTTTTAAGGCTTCAGACCGGAGATACCATGTGATCCAAATCCGGTACAAAGAGTGGACCGGCTGTTTAGATTTGAAAAAGTGAACTGGTCGGATCGGTCCAAATTGATATCGGTCTAGACTGTTCTTTTTCGTGGCGTGAGCTCGGACTGGTTTTAACGGTTCTGATACGGATCCGGACCGATCCTTTAAACCTTACTTCAAATGGCTACGCTGTTAGAAAAATAACAGCCCAGGCCCAAGACTTTTAAAATCTACAATTTGACCTCCTGCTTAGGGTTGTAAATAGGGCGGGTCGGGCCAGGTTCAACTCAGTTCGGGCTCAGCCCAAACTAAAATCAGTTGACCTGAAACCAACCCGACAAGAACTCAAATAGGTTGGGATTGGCGCAAATGAAATGAAAAGGCAACAAAAAAAATTAAGAACTAGAAAAGAAGAAAAATATATTTGGTAAAGGTAATATAACAATATATACGTGTGTATTCTTTATATAGATTGGTCTAGGCTATGTTGAAAAGGCTAAAAATTGAAAAAATAAAAGAAAATGAAGAAGAAAAAACTTGTGTTTTTGTAAAGTAGTCTAACAAAATATATAGTATTTATCTTCTTTGTATATGTCGGGTCGGGTCAGGTTTTTCAGGCTGTACAACTACTAACCCGAACTCAACTTCAGGTTCAAAATTGAGCCCAATCTGAACCCAAATTAACTCATGAGTTCGGGCTGTTATTGGGGTTGGGTTGGGCACGCTTCGGGCGGGCCGGGCTTAATTTACAGCCTGCTGTAAAAGTCAGGGGAGGTTTCAAGCAAAAGGAGATTTTTATTATTTTTTAGAGTTTTTGGTTTTTAATTTTTAGAGAGAGAGAGAGCTCTGAGAAATGGGAGAATGGGGTTTTTATCTTCTTCTCCGGCAACATCCCCTCCGGCCGGTAATTTACTTTTCCCTTCTTCCATCTCTTCTTCTCCCTCGTCTTTCCAGCCGAATCACCTATCCCCCACTCTCTCTCCCTCTTCCTTGTCAATCTCTCACGACTGAATTACCCCTTCCATCAAAACATCTATTCCTCTCTTTCAACCGAGACCTATTCTCTTGACCCTTCTTCATTCCATCACGACCAGACCATCCCATTGCTCCATCCTCTGGGTTCCTAAACCATCGAAACCCCTCCTCGTCGTTTGCATAATTGAAAACCCTAAATTCGATCCCCACCAGCTCAAGCTAATCTCGACCG
This sequence comes from Pachysandra terminalis, assembly GCA_031762675.1. Classification (NCBI taxonomy): domain Eukaryota; kingdom Viridiplantae; phylum Streptophyta; class Magnoliopsida; order Buxales; family Buxaceae; genus Pachysandra; species Pachysandra terminalis. The sequence continues at coordinate 18,007,520 of JAUPMG010000004.1, forward strand.
AGTTCAAAGCAAGAGGATTAACATCAGGACCGTCTGCTCACAGGTTTTTTCATGGGTTTATTTATTTATTTATTTTATTCCATCGGTTTATATTGTGTCTCACATCCAATTCAACTGCCACCCTGTTCTATCTTGTCTTCATACTTGGTTCATCAATCTAATTAGCTATTTGTTTTATTCTATGGAACTATTGAATATTAACTGATTCAGACTTCATGAATTGTTTCCGGAATCATTTCCAATCTCTAGTTTGTAGTGTTAATGTTGGTGATCAGGGGTCTAATTAATCCCACTAAACACACGGCGTTATCTAGAACGTATGCGTATACGTTTAATGGGTATAGTCACATATACTGAATCATTCAATAAAGTAGTTACCTGCCACACAACCGTCTTTCATGTGTCAGCTGTCAACAATAGTTGCACGTTGATTAGACCGTTTGGTAAAAATGTGATATTTGAAAGGGTTCAGAGATATTTGATCGTCCTTATCACAAAAAAGGAAAACTTCTTGGAGAAGCAACATTTTTTTGAAAAACAACTTATAAGGAAACGCTACGCATCCAAAACCTAACAGACATGTGCTAACTGCTCTTAGAATAATCAAAGAAATAAGGATTTACATTCCTTATAAAGTAGGATAATTGCCCTCGAAATAATCAAAGTATTATGGATTTCTCCATTCATTCTAAATGACGTTATCCCTCTCGAAGGATAGATACAGGGGTATACTACCCCTAATAGACTCCTCAAACATATGAAACTTCAAATAAAACCTTGAAGTCACATCTATTCATTCCCAATAAGAGACTTCGAATGATCTTATTTCCTTATTTCATATTTTAAAAGTAATTACCTTGAAGAGAGTTCTTCGATGACACTTTTTATGCCTTCTAACTCAGAAGTCGCCCTCAGATCATATTCATAGACTTCGAATGATTTTATTTCCTTATTTCATGTTTTAAAAGTAATTACCTTGAAGAGAGTTCTTCGATGACACTTTTTATGCCTTTTAACTCAGAAGTCGCCCTCAGATCATATCCATAGACTTTGAAGGACCATTTATTATATTTTGTTTTGAAAAAGCTGGAAAGGAGGTATACTTCCTCCTATTGATGGTGAATTCAAAGGCCAACCGCCTCCAGATGATGAATTTGAATGCCAACCACCTTCAGATGGTGAATTCGAAGGCTAACCACTTCTAGATAATGAATTCGAAGGAAGTATATTTCCTCCTATTATAGTAAACTCGAAGGCTAACAACGCAAGATGGTCAAATCGTCAAAGGTTAGTCACCCTCAAAAGACTAAGGATTTTGTCCCCATCCTCGAATGCACTCTTAAATGTATTCAAATTATAACGTAGAGTTCGAAGTCACTCTTATTCATTCTTAGGAATTGACTTCGACTAATGTTTTGGATAAATACTTTGACTTCTAAAAGCAAATCCGAGGGGAAAGAGCTTTAGAAGTCGAATTCACACCATCTTCAGAAGTAGTCCCTGAAGATGGTTTCCTACATACTTTAAGAGACTTTCTCGTACTTTACTTTAAAGGAGTTTGCAAGGGAGCATATTTACTTCTGATTTCATTAAAGTTGAGGGCACTCGGATTAATTACTGGAACCTATAAGACCTCGAAGGATTCTAAGATAAGCTCTTTTTTACAGGGACTATTGATCATGAAAACGCTTGCTAAGAAATTCAACTTCGAGTTCGTTATATAGGTAACTCGAGAATACATTGGCCACCTTGTAAATACACAGAGTTATTTTGATCTCCTTTGAAGGAAAATAGCCGCCAAAGGGATTTCCCTTGAGATATACGAAGTCCAGAAAGATATTTATGATATTTAAGTGACTCATTTACTTTAAAATTGATTGAGATAGATTCCTCAAAATGAACAACATGTGATAAAACCTCGGCTACTTATAATATATGTTGTATAACTTATCTAAATGGGGTTTTGTCTTATCTGGATTGGCGGCAAGAATGGAAATGTTGCTTTTAGATTTGTATGCATGTAACATGCGTCATTCAATTCGTGTTTTTCTTGGTCTAAAGCAACCTATCATAGAGCAAGATTTAAAGTTTGAGTGGCTCATCCTACTTTCTGGAAATAATTTACACGTGTTGAAATACAAGTGGCATTTAGGATAGGCTTTAATGCATAGGGATATTTAAAAGCTCCTATGTGGACATTTGACTGAATAACACTTGTTCTAATTTAAGAGGATAAATTACCTATAAATAGCAGAACTTATCCTACATTAAAGGCCAATCCAAAAATCTGAAATCTTTGAAAAATTCAAGAGGTAGAAGATAACAGTGAGTAAAGACACTGAAAGGGAAATGGGAAAGTCAGTCATATATATGTATATTTCTCAATACATGTCATAGACTTCGGGTCACTTGAATTTTGAGGTTTTTTTGCTCAGAAATATGCATTCTAACTGACTTATCAACTATTTCAATATCCCTTCCTCTTATCTTTTCTCTTTGTCTTATTCACAGGTCATATTTGAGAATGAACGCTCTGGATTGAATGGTTGCGTGACGGTTTAGGCTATCTTTAGGCAGACTCTCTGTACCTATTTCTCTGGAAGGGTGGTTGTATTGGTTTATCTTTATTATCTATCAAATGTATTTTTAATATATTGTCCATTACAAAACCTACATCACCAATGTCAATCCATGATGGTTTTCACCTATAATTTTATTTTAATATAATTATTATTTTAGAATTCGAGTGTTAATATGGAAAGCGGATCCTTTGTAGCATCAAAAGCCTGTAGCCCTTTGTTGCACTTTTTCTTCTAAGGAAAAAGTGCCACATTGTCACTTAAAAAAAGACCTTTAACTTTAGTTAAATCTAAGTTAATGGACTATTTTTACTTTTTTTACACTTCAAATAGTCGATTGTTCTCTCTCTCTCTCAACAAACATAAACTCAATGTCTTCTTTTATGAATATTTCAATGAAGTCAAACCAATGTGAAAAGACAGATGATTGTTGGAGCAAGAGGTAACAAAATAAGTTTTTTTTTTTTTTTTCATATAGTTCTTATTTGTATAAAGTTTAGATTTTAGGGTTTAAGGTTTAGGTTTTAGCGCTTTATAGTTTAGGTCTAGGGTTTTGGTTTTAGAGTTTAGGGTCCAAGGTTACATGCCGGTCCGACGCCGTTGAAAGAATCGTAAAAGAAGACATGGGATTTCTGTTCATTAAGAGAGAGAAAATAATTGATTAGTTTAAAAGTGTAAAAAATTAAAAAATAAAAGTAATTAGTTAACCTGAGTATAACTAAAGTTAAGTTAATTGTCTCTTTTTAAGTGATAACATGACACTTTTTCCTTTGAGGAAAACAAGCTACAAAGGGCCTATGAAGGGTTACAAGCTTTTAGTGCGTCAGAGCCTCTGCTCTCGTAAATATGGGTTAAGATTTAGAATTCTACTCTAGCATACTTGATTTATAGAGAGTTTATGTAGTTTGGCATTTTATTTCTATAAGATTTAGGTCAAGTTTTTTATTTTTGGTATATTTAGGGTTTTATAGGATTTTTTTTACTGTTTAAAGTATTTTTAGGCACTCCTCGGTTATATTTAGAATGTTTCTATTTTAGGTTATTTTTTAGATTCTTCTAGGAATTTTTAGGGTTCTAGAAATTTATAGTATTTTAGATTTATGTTACTTTTAGGATTTTTATTTATTTTTATTTTGATATATTTTAGGGTTTTAAGGATTATTAGTATTATTGATATTTTTAGAATAATTTTAGGGTCTTTCTCTTTTATAAGATTTTTTTTACTTTTACTTTTTTTTTTTTAGAATTTTTTAATATATTTTTATTAAATAAATTTGAACTAGGTAACCGGTTGAACCAAAAACAATGAATGCATAACTATTTTCCACTCTCATAATTAAATCTCCTTGTCCATTCCAGTTAGACTGTTTTATAATTTTCTCTCTACTTTGAAACTAAAAGATAAATCCATAGATAATTATCCACACCACAACTCAATGGGTGATGGCAACTCCAAAACAGAGGGTCCATCCAAACCCTGATAAGTCACAAGGATTTAAAAAAAAAACTTCGATTATGTTTGCTACTAATGATGATGCGGTCTAATTAATCACTTCGGATGTGTATCATAATCTTAACGAAGAATAACTCGTTTATAAGATATGATGCGTAGCTTCGGAACATTTGAAAATCAATGCAATTGCTTTACTCATTAATTTACACGTATGGACTCCAAACGATGCCCACCATATTATTGGGCCACATCATATCATGATGATCCTTTGGCCTGTCATCTCTAACGTTCTTATCTTATAAGAGTTACTTCTTCAATATGTATTCTCTTAGAATGATAGAATGGTCACTATTAATCTGACAACCACCCTGAGATGGTCAATTTGTAATCACAAGATAGTCTTTGTCAGATTAATTACATTAAGATGGTCAATTTGTTTAAGGGCTAGTCATCATCAAAACACTTGATTAAGGATTTGCTCCCCTTTGAAGGACGAGTTATGAGCCTGTCGCCCTCAAAAGACTCATTGGAAAGGCTTTAAATTCAAAGGAGTCCCTATAGGAAACCTTCGAAGGAATGTATATTTGTTTATCGCTAGAGAAACACCCTACACTCTCGAATAATACTTTTTACATAGACTATGAGGGACCTATTACTGTACTCTACTTGAGGGTAAATTCGAAGGAAACACGTTATGATTGATTTCTCTGAGTTCAATTTAAGGTCATTCGAGTTGGTTGTTTAACCTAAAATCTCCAGGGGTCTTATGACAATTCTCCCTTATAAGGATGATTGACCATGAAAATGGATTGCCTGATGGAGGTCTTAAATCTAAGGTCTTTGTGTATAGGTAATTCGACTATACTGCCCACCTTGTAGATTGTATGTAGTTGTTCTGGTCTCCCTCGAAAGAAGATAGATTAATATACCAAAAAGGGCTTCCTTGAACGAGAACATAGTTTTAAATTTCGGGTTCTTCAATGATTTCGTAGACCAAAACGAAACTGAAATATCTGAAATTTCGGATATTTTGGCGAAATTTCGATGAAAAATATTTTTTGGATTAACATAATCAAACGAAAAAAGCTCTTTTATTTCACGAAATTTCAGATCGAAATTTCGAAAATTTCAGATCGAAATTTCGAAAATTTCGCCAAAATAATTTCAATTTTTTTTAATTTAAAGTATTTAATTTAAACTTAATTTTAGCCAATTTCTTTTTTTTTTAAATTTCTTTTTTAATAACTACCAAGTACTAAGTAATAACTTCTAAGATATAAAAAATAAAGCTAGTCAATAAAAAGTGATAACTTCATTAAAATATATT
>JAUPMG010000004.1:18012978-18030624 GCA_031762675.1 Pachysandra terminalis
AGAAAGCAGATAGATGTGACTTCGAGGATTCATTGAGATCTTAACTATTTGAGGAGTCCATTAGGGGTAGCATGCCCCTAAATACGTCCTCCGAGTAAAATGAGGTCCGTCGAGGGAAGAGTAAGATTCTCCTTCCCTCGGGTGCCCAGAAGACAGTATGCCGCGGGAACATAAGTCTTTGGTCCTTTGATATTCCTGAAGGGAAGAAGGAACGTGTTTGTTGGGCTTGGGACACGTGGCGTCCCCCCATAAGCTGGAATTCAAAAGGGTAGCTTCCTTAAGAAGCTATTGCCTTTTTTGGTGATAAGAACGGTCAGATATCTATCTGCCGTTTCAAATCTTACCTTTTCACCAAACAGTCTAATCACCGTATGCAGCTGCTGACAGCTGGCATGTGAAAGGGAACAGCCGTTTCAGCTTTTTTGAATGATTCAGTGTATGCGGCTATACCCAAAACGCGTACACGAGCTCGTAATCGAGTGCCGCGTGTAAAGCAGGGTTAAATTAGCCCGCCTGATCAACAATATCATACCAATTTAATCAATCATAAATTAAATAACAAAGTGAATAATTAAACAGTTTCATATTTAATGTTTACTAGCATTCAATATTTATTTTAATTTCCATTATTTTTTCAAAATTTTTAAACAGTTTCATAGTTAATATTTACTTACAATATTTATTTCAATTTATTTAATTTTTCTCAAATTTTTTATTTCTCAGAATAATTAAATATTTTCATAGTTAATATTTATTAACATACATTTTTAAAATTGTTTGTTTTATAATATACTATATAAGACTGTATATAAGACTCTTATATGATATTTATATATTATTAGATAATTTTGTATTAATTTTTAATTAATTAAATAAATAAATATAAATATTTTAAAAAAACTAATGACACTCATATGTAGATTGGGTGTCATTAGGCAACATGTAATAAATTCATAGTCTTTGCACATGTAATAAATTCATAGTATTTGCACAAGATTTAAGTGGAAAAAGTAGAATATATGGATTTTACCTTCAAGTCTTGAAGAAGTCTCTTGAATTTTTACAAAGTCCTTAAGAACTTGTTGTAATGTAATTAGATTTGTGTTTGAAACAGAAATCTAGCGATTTACCTCTGTCAACATGGGTGGAGGAAAATTGAAATCTAGCGATTTACATGCAGACTTCTCATCATCGAGAGGCTGGATTGGTGAGATGTTGTCGACAAGGAAAACACTTATCTCACTCTCTCACACAATCAATCTTTCAAAGCATTCAAATTCAGTATTAATCTTCAAACCTTATCTTTCCTAAAGTCTCTCCTAAATTTTCTATATCTTCCTACAATTTATCACTAAAATTTGTTTTTTTATCACAAATCTCTCTCTCTCTCTCTCTCTCTTACTAATCAAGTCTCTATTCTAAACATCTCTCTCTCTCTCTCTCTCTCTCTCTCTCTCTCTCTCTCTCTCTCTCTCTCTCTCAAGATTCTCTAATTAATTTTGGTTCCTAAAATTTCTCCTCCATCTATATATCTTCCTTAAAGTTGTCACTAATATTAACTAAAAAATATTAACTATTTTTAATTAATTTTATCACAAATTAAATATTTTCCTTTCTTTCTAATTAAGTTTCTTCATCACTTTTTAATTGTCTCTCTTATTAATTTTATTCCTAAAATCTCCTCCCTTCTCTATCTCTTCCTAAAATTTGTGAATCTGAGTTATTGTCTTGATCCATTTACCTGTGCATGTACATGTAATACAATTAAATTACTTAGTTTATTATATTTTTAATAGCTAATATTAAATAGGTGTAGTGTATGTGGTTAGGACTGTCAATGGATCGGATCATGATCTGATTCGATCCGACTTTAATTGGATCAAATTTGGATATAAGTTGATTCGATTAGAGTTTGATCCGATTCCATTTGTGTGTATATATAAATTATAGATATACGTATATATGTATATATAATATTGGATGACTATAGTACTAAACTTATAATTAGAAATAAGTCATTAATTTAGGACACTTTTAAAAAACTGAAATATATATCAAATCATATTTATTTTTTTATCTGATTTCTTGTAGCTATTTACCAAAAAGTCCGATAATTGTTCAAATCTGATTCGATCTGAAACTGATCAAATTTGAATTTGGTAAGAGATTTAAGATCCGATAATGTATGATCCGACTTTTAATCAAATCAAATTTGGATATGCCCTAACCTGGTCCGATCTATTTGTAAACCTATGTGATTTACCAAATGGTAACCATCATGTTATGGTCCTAAAGCGACTACCCAATAATTGATCAGTCATTTTTGGGTAATTGATTGCCTATTAACACTCATATCGACAACAAAACCCTCTTATGAAAAACAACTAACCTAGTCTCTGTTCATGGACCGATCTCTGTCTAAGTTCTTACATGAATTTCTAAGTCATTAGCAGCTATTTTATTGATTGTAGGGATGTAGGTTTAGCCCGGTCTGTCCGAGTGTGGAGTCTCTGTCATGGAGCACTTATGTGATGGGGGTGTGATGTGAAATACACCCGAGAGCAAAATTGTAATTTTATCCTCACTCGAGTTGCTTTACGAGGACAAAAATATAATATTGTCTTCGGATGTGTTTCACATCACACACCCATCACATGCGTGTTTCATCACAGAGGATTTGCATCCCGCCTGTCCAAGCTACCCAACTCAACTCAAATACGAGCCTGTCAAAGTTCTAAAATGAACTATACATACCCAGTTGTGTATAGTTCTTAATAATCCTATTATGGTGAAGAATAACACGATATTTTTAATAAACAAAGAGGAATATTCTAAGCCTGTTATCTTACTTTGGCCTTGTTTGGCTATCATTTTGGGAATGCATTATAGGACTTAGAACGTGTTCTAGTTGATGGAATGAATTCTTATAGATAAATGATTGTTTGGTTAGCAAGGTAGAATGAGTTTTGCGAGAAAATACCATTCATCACAAAATCACCTCTAACTTTGATTTTAGATTTTAAGAATGAGTTTTGGGTTTTTGCAGTGGCAAACTTGTAAATAAAGTGAGTAAAGGTAAACTTGTAAATATATTCTTTTTATTACAGATTATTTTGGAATGTTTTTATCACATTTAAAAAGATGTAAGTATACAAAGATTATGTGTGGCTTTGAGTTATTATGAAAATAATAATAATTAAAGAAAAAAATTAAAAAATTTGGTAAGAGCTCATTTTATTAAATGTTAACTAAACATCTAATGTATATTAGGTTAGAACTCATTTTGTCATGTTAACCAAACGTGGCCAAAAAGGCTTCAAAATTAGTTTCAAGAATAAATTTAGGAAACTAAATTTTGGAATGAATTCCCAATCCAGAATGAAAGCAAACCATGCCCTAACAATTATATTGGAAGACTTCTAAAAATAATATGTCGACAAAATTTTATTATTACAAATGTCTTTTTAGAAGCATGAGCAAATTTCCCTTACTTGTACTAGAGGGTGGCACTAAGGGTGGCAGTGGGCCGGGTAACCCGCCTGGCCTGATTAGCCCAACTTTATGTTTGGGCGGACTTAAGCAAGGGTTAGCAGCCTGTAATGTCGAATCAGGTTGAAATTTAAGGTCCGATTAATTTTTGGGTCAAGTTCAAGTTTATATTAAATTAGCTTGGCTCGGTCTGGGATTAATGAATAATATATAATTTTTATTTAAACTTATGATCATTTTGTGGCTGTAGCTTAATGGTGAGAAGTCCACATTCTTCCATTTGAACAAACATGGGCGGGTTCAAAGTTGGTGGGCTTGAACAAACACTGTACAATCTGAAGCTTGGGTCTGACCACACTCCGCCAACAAAATCTCTTATATGTAGATTATGACCCGACTCGAGTCCGGCCTAACCCGACCCGTTGCCATCGTCCTATTAATAGGAAAACAAAAAAGTTCCCTACCATTTATCTACAAAAATAGGATTGTTATAACTCATTATATTCTTTAAAATTTAAAATTATTTAATTATCTTTAAAAGTATTTGATAATATTTTATATCATAACGATGGTTTTAAGAAAAAAAGAAAAATTGCACGCTTTCCGGTGTGCCCTCACCGTTACGAATTCAGATATAGATTTCATCTACAAAAAATGCATTCTTAGCTAATAAAGGAATCTGAATCATGAAATTTACAAGCATACTGCAATCACAGCTAAGCAAACTCACGTGGTTTAGCGCGTGGTAACCATAGCTACTTAAGTAGAGAGAGAGAAAGAGAAAGAGAACAGCCAAAACGAGAATAAAGCTAATAAAACACAGTCAAGATTCGAACGGCAAGGAGATGCCGATCAAACAACAGTTGGCCACGTGTACATTAACGATGCCATATTACACTAATCTTGCTTGATGGACTCGAATACAACATATACCTGCTCTCAAAAGACTCAGAAAAGATACGTTTTTTACTAGCATATGTACGACTACGATACGATCTGCTGTAAAATCTGATTGGATACAGAAAAAAGCGATTGACATTTGGAAAGAGAGAGCGGTAAAAAGATGCGTGTGATGGTTGAGATGTCAGACTTAGGGAAGAGACAGATGGCAAAGACGTAATTTTGATTTAAATAGCTATCAGACCTTATTCAGTGTTTAGCCATTAAAAATTTCTCGAAAACGCCAATATTGTATAACCGTTATTTCCACGTGTCCTTCTCCTTTTTTATCTCCTAAACTTTGCTTTTATTAATCCGACCTTTCTCGGTCTTATTACTACCTTTTTTAAGTTTATATCTCCTTTCCGTTTTTTTTTTCCTATTTACTCATTTCTTATTATAGTTTTTTTTTCCGGCGACTTTGTGGTGGGGTCGCCCGGAAGACCATGTCGTTCGGTGAGAAAATTACGGAAATGCCACTAAAACGGATGGAGGAAAAGCGCTATCCTGCGCCACTAGCTTCTCATGAGGATGTTGTTCGGAATCCGACCGTTTTCTGGGAAACTCTGAAAGGATTCCATTCTTTTCTGGGAACCAAGTTTATGTATATCTCTTCTTCTCTTTCCTTTTAGTGTTCAACTTCTTAGAAGATTTATTGTGGTGGGAAAATGACTTTTTGTTAACAGGTTTTGAAGAATGTATTTTAATCTTTTGACCGTATTTTGTAATTTAATTTATTTTATTTTTGGATTTTTAAGGATACCTGTAATTGGAGGGAAAGAGCTGGATTTGCATGCCCTATATGTGCAGGTCACTAAAAGGGGTGGTTTTGATAAGGTTATATAACTTCACTGCTATTATCTATTTATTTATCTTTATTATTTATTTATTTATTTTAGTTATTTTTGCTAAAAGGTTGTTGCAGAGAAGAAATGGAGAGACGTGGGAGCAGTTTTCAACTTCTCTGCAACCACCACAAGCGCTTCTTTTGTGTTGAGGAAGCATTATTCAACCCTTCTTCACCATTACGAGCAAGTTTATTTCTTTAAATTACAAGGTCCCTTACTCACTTCACCAGGTATTTGATTCTATTCCTTTTAAAAGAATTTCTCATTTATTTGGAAAGTTAATTAGGTTTTACCAAAAACAAATTTCCTTTTTGCAGTTGCATTGTCAGGGAAACCATGTGAACATCCAATGTCTGACATTGTGGAATCTTCATGTGATTTGATTCAACAATATGAACAGCAGATGCCACATAAAAGCATAGGAAACTCTACTTCTTTGACTGGAGGTAAATAAATATACTTGTGGATCATTTTTAAGCACTAGTTTTCTTTGAGTTGCATTATACAATCTTGATTTTAATCATAATTATATTTTTAAATTTCATGTTTACTATCATAGTGTTTAAACTCAGTATCGGATCGGGGATCACCCCGGTCTGATACCGAGTTGGATTGCCGATCCAAACATAGCCCCATTTATTTATTTATTTATTTATTTTTAAATCATAAATTTTTTGAGGACGATCCAATATGGATCGTGCGATCTTACTCGTCTGAAACCGAGTCAGATCGTCTGGATCAGACAATCTGACTCGGTTTCGGACCGAGTCAGAGAACTTTAGCAATTTTCGGAATCGGCTTGGGATTGTGACTTGTCCCGAGTTGTATCGGCCTATCCAACTCGGGATCGGCCGATACTTAACACTATGTTTACTATAAGATCTATATAATCCGATGAATGTTATAATTCCTTTTGTAGGTTATATTTCAAATTAAAGAAAACTTATCTTGGACTCTTTATGCTTTAGTTTCCTCCAATGCATTAATTGTGTAATAGGAATTATTGGGAACTTCTAGTGCAACCAAGCTTACCATTGTATTATTTAATTGAAACAAAAATTTGTAGAAATTGCCAATATATAACTGCATGTCTTCCCATAGTGTAAAGGATTGGCCGATCCCGGTCCGGATCGGCAGATCCCTAATTTATTAAAAATTCTCTGACTCGGTTTCATCGGACGATCCAATATGGATTGTCCGGCACCCCTCAAAAAGTTTCTTTTTTTAAAAAATAAATTGGGCCCTGTTCTGGATCGGCTGATCCCAAGTTGGATCACCGATCCAACTCGGTATCGGACTTTGACAATCCCCAATCCGATACTGAGTTTAAACACTATGCGTGTTCCCTTTATTGCTAGAAAAGTGAACAGAGTATTTATTACATTATGCTTGGATTGAATGAAATAGTGAACATTTAAATGCATGTGGTATAAAATGATGAATGCATGAATATATATGCTGAAAACAGCATTTTGTGTCACAGTGATTCTTTCACCTCCTGCTACTTTTTGGCAAATTTTGTCATAATGAACATTTGGAAGTTAAGGTTTGAGAACCTGGAAAGAAAGTTTTTTTTTTTTTGGGTGACATGGAACCCCTGACCACTAAGTGGGGACAGATACCCCGGATACCCACAAGGATCATATATCAGGTAAGCTCGGGGACTCGAACCTGGGACCTCCAGTTCCTGAGCTGGAGAACTTGCCAATTGAGCTAACCCGTGTGGGTTACCTGGAAAGAAAGTTGTTAACTTTACCATTCTATGTAAGAAAAGGGGATATGAAATGATGCAATAGATAGCTTGTGTATGTGCAATTTCCTTGGCTGGGGACCTACTGAAAGCTGGTTTTAACAACTTTCTGTTTCCTTGAACATCATATGCCACATGTATGTCGCAGATGAAACGAGATGATCTATTTGGTAAAATCCTATCAAAGCTTTGATCTCAGCTGTGTTCCACTGAATCTTCAAAACATTTACAGAAGGAAAAGTAAAGGCATTGCAGCGGCAGAATGATGCTTGAACCTGACCCTGTTTCAGAAGCAGCAAAAAATGTGTTGACACCCTGTCATAAACCTGATTTAGATTTACAAGAACAATTACTTCATGAGGCTATTGTGTTTGAAATCTGAACACATGATGAGGTTTTGGATGCTGGGATGTAGTCCAAATCGAGGATCAGGATTTGGAAACTGGATTTTAAGGATAAGGATTGGGGAACGCATGAACTGGATTTTAACCTAGTTACATGATGGTGCCTTATCCCACCATCCCAGGCTGTGGAAATTTTAGGTTCACACATGCATCTTGGAGCCTCTACCCCCTTTATTTGTTTGATGACAGCCTCCTCCTTGTGGGAAGGTCAAACCAAAATAGAGCAAGCAAATGCAAAAAAGGAAGAACAATTGATCCTCTATAAAGCAAGGTTTTAAATTTCGATATCGCCAAACATTTTGCTAGAATTTTTCTAGTGAAATTTCGCCATATCGCCGATATTTCGCCAGGTTGGAGAAATTTTGGGGAAATATTTCGCCAAAATTTCACCGAAATTTTGCTATATTTTGTTGAAATTTTGACAAAATGGTGGAATTCAGCGAATTCCTACATTTCATTTTGTCGGGGTCCATTTTGGCAAAATTTCGCAGGCATGCCGGCGAAATTTAAAACCATGCTGTATAGTAATACTTGATAGGATAATAAACTCTATAATATTAATAATTTTTTGACGAACCAAATTGTTTTTGAAGTGCGTTACTAATAATAACCTGTAATCTATTTCTTTCTAAATGTATAATATCATAATGTATCTATATATTCCTATTAGACTGAGAAATTATATTAGATTTGTTTTCTTTTTAGAAATTATTAGTACATTCACTAGAAAGATGCATACTATTTGTTTTTTCCTGCTGGAAATTGTATGAGTTATCCTCTTTTTGTTACTGAAAAAAGCTATGTAGAAGATTTAACATTTAATAGCTGTAATTAATCAATAAAATCTATGCCTCTCACAATCATGGAAACATGTAGATCAACACGTCGAATAATTGTTTTGTTTTTCTGATTTAATTTATTTCAATTTTCTTATTGAGCGAATGTCTTTGCGAAACCACGCACACTAGTGATTTTCCTCAGCACCTTTAAATTTTCCAGTGATTGGAACAATCGACGGAAAGTTCGATTGTGGTTATTTGGTGACTGTGAAAATGGGTTCAGAGGTCCTCCGCGGAGTGCTGTATCATCCATCACTGCCGGGCTCATCTTCTCCTACAATTCAAAGCAACAATGCTGTTGTCCCTTGCAACGCCCCCACACATCATTTTAGAGGTAGGAGGAAGAGAGGTCGAAGAGGAAGGGACCCCGGCCATCCCAAACCCAATAGGAGTGGTTACAATTTCTTTTTCGCTGAGAAGCATTCCAAGCTCAAAGCTCTTTACCCAACAAGAGAAAGAGAGTTCACAAAAATGATCGGGGAGTCCTGGAGTAATCTCAGCTCGGAAGAGAGGATGGTAAGTGCACCTCTATAGAAGTTGAAATTTAATTATATGTAGCTGTGGGCATGTGTTTTGGTTTAAATGATTTCAATGTTGTCTATGAGGCTGTTATTTCTGAGATTTAAAACATATTTGTTATTATTGACACTGACTTTTACATGGGTTATTGCATCTGTAATTAAAAGGTAAGAAAGTTAGAGGTAGTTTGTGGGGTGCAATTTATTTATTATCTTTTTATTTATTTATTTTAGTAACGTGGTGGAGACAGGGTAATCCCTGTATCCGCACTCACAAGGACCGTATATCAGGTAAGCCTGATGCAAAAGCATTTGTTGTGTTGGGTTGGGCTAGGAAGGACCTTTTACAATTAGTGAAATTAGAGGACAATATTGTAATAGGAGTCGAGCTTCATGTCTCAATGAATTTTGGCTTCTTTGGTTAATGTAGTAGGATAGATTGTTCTTAAGCTGTTCTAACATTGTGAGAGGGGATCTGTATATAGTAAACTCTAATGTGTTTCTTCTACAACAATTTTTCTAATTTTTGATTTACTTACCATGAACATTTTGCTCTGGATTGGGGGGTTATCTTGGAATCTTCTTTGTTTTTTTCTCTTCTATATTTATGGTTTACCTGAATGTTTTAACCCCTTTCTGTTTCCTTGGTAGGTTTATCAGAACATTGGATTGAAGGACAAGGAAAGATACAAGAGAGAAATGAAAGAATACAAGGAAAGGTTGAAGCTTTTGCAGACCATGGAAGTCAAAAGATCTGATCGTTGAGTCCGGAGTCGAAAAGCCGACTAACAAAAACCCATGAAGACTTATATTCATCAACATGTTTATGTAGAAGTCACTTCTTTCTAGGAAGATGTTCTTCTTACCTTTGAACTCTTTTGGTAGATTAAGATTTTGTACAGAGGATTAATAGGCACTACTAGTTCTAAACCTTGTCAACCCTCCGTTTTGCATTACCCTTTGATGGATTGATGGAGTTCCTGTCTTTCTAACATTGGAAAAGGATGGTAAATTCGTATGCACATATACATTTATCTTACAAACTAATCTATCCTAGGTTTCTCATAGGCTCCAAAAAGTAATATGTTGGAAAGTGAAATTTAATTTTTTTTGACAGCTATTTGGTCGTATCAAGAAAATGTATGACAATGGTAGAATATTTTGATTTGGATGTTTGGCTCTAGGAATGAATGAGAAAAGTTTTTCATCTACCCATTTTATCCTTCATTGTATACGCGTAGGAAGAAAAAAGTTTTGGTCGTGAAGGGTAGGATAAGGAACATGCTCTTCTCTTTACCTTTATCGTTTTCCTTTTTCCAAAAAAATCCTTTTTTTTTTATTGGAAAACAAAAAGGGTCTTTTTTGCAATCAAAGAAATTTGATTGAATATTTTATGAGACCCACACTTTCTGCGTATCCAAACACACGTATTATGCAGGAAAGTTGTATTTCCTTTATGTTCCTACAAAATCCGGCTAAAGAGCCCAATGGAGCTTGGATTCAAGCATTCGGTTCTGTGCACACCAATTTGGGAGGCTAATAGGGGTGCAACTTGGGTAGGGCTAACCCTAACCCAAACTGACCCAACTCGACTTTGAGTTGGTTTGGGTTGGGTTTTATATCACTTTGGGCTGGTTTTAGGTCGGAAAAAAAAAGCCAATTTGAATTAATTCGGTTCAATTTTGAGTTAGGGCTTTAGGTAACCTAACCCAACTCGAAACCCAGACCGAATTAACCTAGTTAATATATATATATATATATATATATATATATGTGTTAGAAATATGTAAATTTTAGAATTTAGAAACCCCTCTAAACTTTTATTTCTACATAAGCCTCTTGCTACAAACTTTTGGACATTGCTCAAGTTGGTTTAAGTCCAAATATTTGACCCAAGTTGTTATTATGCTTATCAACCCTAATTTACCAGTCCCAAACCAACTCAAAATTGTAGTTTGGATTAAGATTAGGGTTTACAAAATAAAATCGGATTGGAGTTTGGGTTTAATAATTTAGATTTCAAATCGGATTGGATTAAGTTTGGATTTGGGTTGACTTTCAAGGAGGTCAATTTGTGGTTAGATTGAAGTCAATCCGATGACCCAAACCCAACTGAGTTACACCCTTAGGTTGCGTTTGACCCGGCTTATGCTTATGGATAAGCACTCATTGGATAAGTTGTTCAATGGGAGCACTTATTCACAGCAACAATAAATTGTTTATTTGAAGAAAATAACGTTTGGTAAATACATTTATTTAAATGCTTAAGAAAGTTTAGGGGTAAAATAGGTATTATAAAAATATTATTAAAGTTAAAAAATAACATTTATTTAAGTGCTTATAAAAGTTTAGGGGTAAAATAGATATTTTAAAAATACTACTAAAGTTGTGAAATAGCTTAACGCATAACAGCTTGGGAAACACATTCAATTTAAAAAAAAAATGAGCTATAAGCTGCAATAAGTACTTATAGAAGTCAGGGCAAACACAGCCTTGGATGCGACAATGGTGTTTCCAGCATTGATATCATCATAAAGTAAAAGTAACTAGTGAACATGATTTTTATCAATTTTTTGCAAGTCCGCATTGATGGTGATGGTGACTCGACCATTCCATGGGAGAGATAGAACCTCATACGCTCCCACCCCATCCTCTTTTGAGGGGATGTCTCATCATATCACATCATATTATTTATAAAAAGTTAAATCAATTTTTTAAGATTTATGGTTTGTTTTTTACTAATTTATCCTCTTTAACTATGACAATTTTCAAATTTCGTAATTGTTATTTAAGTAATATGATATTTAACAATGTTTATATTTGTCTTTTCATTAAAATTTTTAGTAAAAAAAATTCTTTGATTTTTTAAATACCATTTTACTGACTAAATTACCCCTTTTTGTTTCCATATATAACTTACAAATGCAACTAAGCACGTTTTTTTAACAAAGGATAGTTTAGGCATACTTTAAATGGGATTGGTGATCAGGCGGTCTAATTAATCTCATTAAACACGTGGTGCTATCTTGAGCGCTCGCGTACATGTTTACTAGGTATGGCCGCATACACTGAATCATTCAATAAAGTAGTTACCTGCCACACAACCGATTTTCACGTGCCAACTGTCAACAACAGCTGCATTTTGATTAGACCGTTTGGTAAAAATGTGATATTTGAAATGGCTCAGAGATATTTGACCGTCCTTATTGCTTGCTCATTCCCAAGTGCAGGAGTTCGAAGAATATAATACTCGGTGAGTCCGAGGTCGAACTACAGAGAGCACGAAATTCAAGACAATAGAGTGTTAAGAACAATTATAGTAGTGAAAAATTACTGGTAATTAAAAGAGAATAATTAAGGGATAAATAAAAGTAAATAAAAGGGTTTAAAATTAATGGTGGGAATGCGCAGGCATCGGGACAGTTCTTTGAATCGATATGAAATTCATTGTAACTCGGACAAATTATATGCTTTATTGCTATTAAGACTATTGATTCAGTTGAACTAAAATAATTCAGGAACACTTCGTAACCGTAGTTCACGACGTGGCAAGAATACTTTTAGAAAAACCCATTCAATTTAATTCTAGATTCCTATTAGAAACTATGAGAAATTCTTCTTAATGATGAGAAAAACATGATATAACTCATAAAAAGAATGAAGAAATCATACATCACAAGGAATTAAAATAGATTAACAATCAAAATATAATTTCATTGAAATAACGAATTACAATAAACCCATACCAATTACAAGGGACTTCATCCCTAGCCTTTGCAGAGAATTAGGCTTCCATGAAGAAGAAAAAAATTACAGAAAAATATAGAAAAGAAGTAAGAAGAAGAAGAAATCCTTAAACTAGTGATTCTTTCCCCATTTATAGAATTCCAATTCGCCTTCCTTAGTTTAAGAAAGAAAACCTTGAAGAAAATAATAACTTCCCTTTGATTTCTCCAAACAGGAAACTTCACAAGTTTCTTCTTGTACTGCCAATTGGACCTTCCAAACGATCGAATTGGACCTTCCAAACGATCGAATTGGACTTTGATGTCTTCACAAAAAATTGTAGATCTACTTCTTAGCTTTCCATAGCCACCAAAATAACCTTATTTTGACGTTTCTACAATGAGTTATGATCAAAATACTAGTATCTTTTCAGTGAAATTCTAGAAAGTAAATTTCCTAAACTCAAATAGAAACCTTCTCTTTTGGGGAGCAAATCTTCACGAAAATTGAACATCAATCAAGCTAGGGACTTCTAGAAGACTTGACACTTCTTTCTAAATTCATTTCCTTTGAACTTAATCCGACCCGTCTAAGCTGACCCGTCTAATCTAATCTGACCCGATCTGGTTTGAACCGATTTGGGTCCAATTTTCCTTGATCAGGATTGATCTCCAAAATTGTCTCTGCATTAATAAATTAAGCATAATTAAGATAATTAAAATATAAAGAAATGATAATAAAGAGTTGGTAAATTCTATGTAAAATGAAGAGTTTAATATGAGAAAAATACCAGATAAGTCATGCAATTAAGGGTATAATATGTTGTATTTCATGACTTATCACTTATCACCAAAAAGAAAAGGATCTTTAAGAAGCAACCTTTGGAAAAATAACTTATAGGGCAACGCCACGTGTCCAAAACCTAACAGGCACGAGTTAACTGCCCTCGAAATGACCGAGGGAATAAGGATTTACATTCCTTGTGAAAACAGGACACGACCTCTCGAAGGATAGATATAGGGGTATACCACCCCTAATGGACTCCTCAAACATATGAAACTTCAAGTAAAACCTCGAAGTCACATCTATTCATACCCAAGAAGAGACTTCGAGTGATTTTATTTCCTTGTGTCAAGGGTAATCCCTCAAAAAGAGATCTTCGAGGGAATTTTATATGCCTTCTAACTCAGAAGTCACCCTCGGATTACATTCATAGACTTCGAAGGAACACTTATTACATTTTGTCTTGAAAGAACTATGGAGGAGGTATATTTCTTCCTACTAAAGTTCGACTCGAAGGCTAACCACCTCCGGATAGGTAAACTCGAAGGCTAACCACCTTCAGATGGTGAACTCGAAGATTAGTCACCCTAAAAAAGACTAAGTATTTTGTCCCCTTCCAAGGACAAAAATATGGGTTTACCACTCTCGAATGCACTCTTAGACGCATTCAAATTACAAAGTAAAGTTTGAAGTGTCTCTTATTCATCCTTAGAAATTGACTTCGGATAATATTTTGGATTAAAAACCTTGACTTCTAAAGCAAATCCCTAGTGGAAAGCGCTTCAAAGTCAAAATTAAGTTCAATTTTAAAGCAAATCCCTAGTTGAAATAGTTCTTGAAGATGGTTTCCTACGAACTTTGAGAGACTGTTTCTCACTTCAATTTTAAAGGAGTTTACAATGAAGCATATTTACTTTTGATTTCATTAAGTTGAGGGCACTCGGATTGGTTGCTTGAACTATAAACCTTGAAGGATTCCAAGATAAGCTCTTTTTTACTGGGACTCTTGGTCATGAAAATGAGTTCCTTGTTGAGAAACTTAAGTTCAAGATCTCTATATGGAGAATATACTGGTCACCTTGTAAATATACAGAGTTATTTTGGCCTCATTCGAAGAAAGATAGACAGCCGCCAAAGGGAATTCCCTCGAAATGAACGAAATCTAGAAAATGTATTATTGTATTTAATGATTCCTTTACTTTAAAGTTGATTGAAATAGATTCCTCAGAATGAACAACACGTGATAAAACCTTAGCTACTTATAATATCTGCGGTATAACTTATCTAAATGAGGTTTTGTCTTATCTGAAATGGCGGCAAGAATAAAAACGTTGTTTTTAGATTTTTAAGCATGTAACACGTGTCATTTTATCCGTGTTCTTCTAGATCTAAAGCAACCTATCACAGAGCATGTTTACATATTCGAGGTGACTCATCCTACTTTCTGGAAATAACTTAGGCATGTTAAAATACACGTTATATTTAGGATATGTTTTAATGCATGGAGATATTCTAAAGCATCTCTTTGGACACTTGACTAAATGACACTTGCCCTAATTTGAGAGGATAATTTTCCTATAAATAGTAGAATAAATCCTCCATTAAAGGCCAATCTGGAATCTTAAAAATTCAAGACCTAGAAGACAACAGTGAGTAAAGACATTGCAAGAGAAAGAGTAGAGTCAGTTATATACCTGTAAATTTCTCAATACATATCATAGACTTTGAGTCACTCAAATTCTGAGGTTTTCTTGCTCTGAGATATGCATTCTAATTGACTTTTCAATTATTTCAATATCCCTTCCCCTTGTCTCTTTCCTTTGTCTTATTCACAGGTCGTGTTTGAGAATGAACGCTTTGGATAGAACGACTGCCCGACGGTTTAGGCTATCTTGAGACAGACTCTTTGAATTTATTTCTCTGGTGGGGTGGTTGTATTGGTTCTTTTTATATTATCTGTCAAAGATATTTTAAATATATTTTCCATTACAAAAACATGTATCACCATTTGGTGACTCCGCTGGGGAGCTTGTAGTCGTCCCTTGCAAATTATATATGTCTATTGGTGTCTTTACCCTATTTCTTGTTCATGAATCCCTCCACTTCAAATGTTTCTCCTACCATGGAAGAAATTCCATAACAGAATCCTCCTGAGGAGCCTGTTCCCTCTAAAGATCCTAGTGTGATGGTTAGGTCTATTAGGACAACTATCCAAATCTTGCAGGCTTAGTTGGATGCTCTTCTTAACAAGCCTGGTTCTAATCCTCTAGCAAATCCCATCCCAAAAACATCTCTTGCAGTAGACCCTCCTTCATATGCTCCCAAAACTGACTTTGTTACCATTGCTGATGTGGAGCCCTCCTTCAGAAATCCCAGTCAAAGGATACAGACTGAATTGAGAGTGATTTCTGTCCTCCGTACCCGAAGGCACTTCTTAGTATGCCATATCCCAAGGACTACGAGGCTCCCGTCTTTCCTCAATTTTCAGGGCAAAATGGGAACGTCAAGGAGCATGTAAGTCGCTTCATTGAATCCCTGGGGGCTTATGTTGGTGATAAGGAGCTCCGTCTACGTGAGTTTTCAAAGTCACTCTGTGAACGGGCATACGCATGGTATAACAGGTTAGAACCTGGCTCAGTTCACACTTGGGAAGACATGATTGCTTTGTTTCATCACAATTTCTTCATCGTGGAGGAAAATGTCAATATCATTGACCTTAGTCGCGAAAGACAAAGACCATATGAAGATATGGTGGATTATGTCAAGCGTTTCATAGATCTTGTCATCACTTGCACTGAAGCAGCTTCCAAAGAGAGGTTTATTAGAATCTGCATCAATGGTATGCTTCTCCTTTACCGAGTGCACTTGGAGAATCATGAAATCAAAAGCTTCACCAAGTTGTAGAGTGAACTAAGTCAAAAGGAGCACATGCTCGTTTATTCGGACTCGACACATATGACCTGCGATGATGTTTCACAAACTGACACGACTCACGAAATAATTCCTGTAACGACACCAGGGACGGACATAGACGCTTCAGACTGGGAAGAACATGATGACCAAGTTGATAGTGATGCTCCAAATGAGTGTGAGACAGGCCGAAACACGCCACAAAATTTGGTCCCTCTTCCAGCACGTAGAGACCTCTTGAAGTATGACGCCCCCTACCAATTGTCCGCTTCGTCGAACGATCCTGAAACTCATAATGATCAGTATAAAATGTAGCCAAGCAATCAAGCTCTTTCGTAAGAGCACTAACTGACAACAGATTAAAAGGAAGATTAGGCAGATATAACATATATGACAGTCGTATAGTAGGTGTAGGAAAAACAATGCCAAAATCTTTAACCGCCATGAAAGACCCATCCGCCACTCTGACATCAGGATGAGAAGTCGTGGGAGAATATGTGTGTAAAATACCTATGAACTTAGTCATATGATCATAGGCTCCAAAATCAATCACCCAAGTCCTAGGAGACGCAAATATGTATGCAGATGAAGATGAGGACTGACTAGCCAGTAACCGAGAATATTCCTCGGTTGTGAGACGGATACTGCCATCATCGGGAGGAGCATACACTACTGTAGAGGTGTCCTGGACAGATCTTGAAATAATATGAGCAGATCGGGCATTGGGAGGCTTGCCATGTAATTTCCAACACTTATCACGCGTGTGACCAACACCGCCACAATGAAACATATAATTCTCCCATCTGGTCCACGACCACCACGTCCTCTGTGTCCTCCCCCTCTACCACCACGTCCTTCTGAAGGGACGTGGTTTGCCAAAGTGGCACAATCACTTGTGTCCATAGAGCTAGGAGTAGAACAGGCTGAGCGAAGTACACGAGAATAAGCCTCAGTCAGGGAAGATTCACGACTCGCTAGGATCTGGGATCTAGCAGGGTCAAACTCTGATCTCAGACCACTAAGAAAAGCCATAACTGCTAACTGTTCTCGCTGCTGTCTTATATGATTAATATTCGAAATCAAAGGCATCAAGACATTAACCTCTTCATACACCCTTTTAAACGTAACTAAATAATCATTAACAGAGATGTCGCCTTGCTCCGTTCGAAAGAAAGAAAGGGATATATCATAAAGGCGATTTAGATCGTCTTTGCCCGAATACAAGACCAAAAGGTATTCCCACAGTTTTTTAACATATCACAGTGTGTCACCAAGATAGACACCTTAGGTTCCATAGAATTATGTAATTGATTGTATAATCGAGCATCATCACACAACCAAACTTTGGTACCTACAGGATCACTTCTTGGATCAGGAGATTTACCCGTAAGATGCTCCTCCTTGTCCATGCCACGAATAGCAAATAAAGCAATTTTATGC
>JAUPMG010000004.1:18037265-18049910 GCA_031762675.1 Pachysandra terminalis
TTTAGTTCAAAACTAAGCATGATATTTTTATTTTATAAGTAAATATATGAGATGTTAGAACCTTAGTGGAAAAGTTTTTGTACTTAAAATAGTGATATTTAGGGTACAAGGGGTCTAGGAGGAATTATTAAAAAAAAAAAAACTGGGCGGGTCAAACGGGTTGGGTGCGGGTTGAGTATTCTCAACCCGTTTAATAAACGGGCGGGTTCGGGTTTAGGATCAAGTCGTTAATACCCTATGTCAACCCGACCCGAATCCGCCCGATTGCCAGCTCTAGATATAATGAGAAAGATTACTGTGAGAAATCAGATCTATATAAAGCTGATTATTATGGATCACTGTGGCAATGAACATGACATTGAAAGAGACATAGAATAAGATGGAGTGGAAGAAGAACATCATATGCTTTCTGATGTCGATGAAGTTGTTCATAGAACATAAGAGGTAGAGGAGGATTGCTTGAGGTCTTCATCAAACTTTCGATGCCAAGAAAAAGATGGTGATGGGATACGATTCATTGGATGCTGTTAAAATAGCAGAGGAGGAGCCGCTTGAGGATGGTGATTCAAATATGTCCATGGAAGGTACAAATGTTAATCTCCCATCTTCTAATGAAACCATGATTTTAAGTTCACTGTAGAGAGACACATCCCTTGAAATCATCCCCTTCTATTTCGAGACTTTCGTTGATTATGAGGATCACCGATTTGTATCTAGATATAAAGAGGAAGATCAGGGAAAGAATGATCATCAGGAAGAATTATTCGATTCTAAAACACAGATTGAAAAACAAGTTGAATTGGCTATGGAGACAAGGGGCATGTTAGGAGAAACATAAGCAATACTTTCGGCAGCAGAGAGTGATGGGAACACCAAGTCTGAAAAGATTGAAGCCATGGAAATGAGAGAATGATAATTCTTCAAACATATATGGCGAAGAGTGCAAAGAACACAACACTATAAAGGGAAGTGAAGAAGTTGCTATTACTCAAGCAACTCAAATCGATGAGTGATCTTGGATCAACAGCAGAAGTTGTGAAGAATTTAGACATTCTTGAAGGTACAAAGAATGAATTTTTTTTTTTAAACTATGTGTCAATTTCAAACTTTTTGATTAACATGTTTTCTTTATAGTTAGGTTTGGATTCACTCCCAGTATTATAATAATTCATTATTACATATGCAGCATCCGAAGAAGATGAGAATGGAGTGGTGAAACAAAACCAATTGTCTTGATAGGGCCAGAGATCTCTAAAGCACATAAACATAATCTTTTAGTGCCATGCATACCAGAGGATATTTCCATGAATGATGATAAAACAAAACAATCTACTAATTCTGCTACATTGATGGAAGAAAATGATCAAGGTAAGCCTCAGATTCTTCTTTCAGCTCTTTCAGATATCAAATTCTCTGATCTTTAAATCTTACAGGTGCTCTTAATTTAGGGGTGCAACTTAGATCGGTTAAACCCAAAATCGTACCGACCCAAACCGAGGTCGGTTTGGGTTCGGTTTGTAGATATTTGGATCGGTTTTGATTTTGAAATTGTAAATCCGAATTAGACCGGTTTGGTTTTGGGTTGAAGCCTTGGTTCAACTAAACAGAAACAAAACCCGAACTCTAATGTATATAGTTCTAAACCGAACAAATTTAGACCAAATTATAGTCTATATATATACACACACACACACACACACATATATATATATATACGTATTTATATATGATACATATGGTATATGATATATAAACATAATATTTAGTATATATATATATATATATATATATATATATACATGTATAATTCTAGAAACAAATGTATTAATCCGACCTAACTGGGTCCAAACAAAACCAAAACTGTAATTTGGGTTGTTTGGGTTTAGGATTTTCCATTTCAGTTCGGTTTGGTTTTTGGGTTGGAAAGTTGGGTTCTCAATTCGATTCGGTTCGCTTTTGAGTTAACCTTCACCAATGTCAGCTTGGTCTTGGTCTTGGGTTGATGACAACCCGAACCAAACCGAACGAAGTTGCACCCCTAAGTGCTATCATAAAGAATTTTATTGTCTGATTAAAAGTGTTAACATACTAGGTTCCAAGAAAGTAAAAGACATAACTCTATCAAGTGTTTGAATAAGGGATAAACCATCATTTATCATTAAGTTCATATCTCAATGAGATGGATGATGAGAAAGAACCAGAAACACCTTTCTTATGTAGGTTTTGACAACTTACATAAGAAGTTGCTATTATTAGAGAAAAAAGAGTTTGGAATAGAAGAGTCTTTGGATGAAAGTGTCATAAGTGAATTTTAAGGTTGTGAGGGGGTTGCGACCATCGATTGCCTAAAATCAACGCTGAAAGGTGAACACAAGTTTCTAAATGCTTTATATTCAAAACTAGAAGAAGAGAGGAGTGTCTTTGCTATAGCTGCTAACTAGACAATGGAAATGATAATGAGGCTTCGGGAAGAGATCAAGGAAGCAATGCAGATGGAAGTGCTGCAGTACCAGAGGATGATGGAAGAACAGGTCTTTGATTATGAAGCCAAAGAAAAGAGAATGATGACAAGGAAAGATAGAAGTGGGAGAGGCAGGACATATATCTTCAGATCTTTTGCTTCTTCTAGCAATGCTGGGGATAGTGAGGAGTCCATTGAACTTAATTGTGATGGTAGGGACGAAGATAGCTTCCATAGCCATCAAGAATCCAGCAACCACAATACTCTTGTGGATGGAGTTCTTAATTGGGAGGGTGTGCGGCTATATGGTTTGAAGCATTTGACAACACTTGATGAATCACTAGCCTACTTTGAAAAAGAGATGCTATCCATTCTAGAGCAACTCAAGACATTAGAGGAGAAGCTTTTACAATAGCTGATGATGATGAACAGTTCTTCAAGGATGTAAAACTAATTGAACATTTCTCATAAGAGAATAGCAAAAAATTAGCAAATGGGTATGCAAAATGGGTATTCTGAAGATTTGGAGGAAAAACATTTTCATGAGAGAAAGAATCCAATTGCAAGTACAAGTAGCAATTATTTTTTATAAGATTCTGTATTTTCAATTTTTAACTTTGTTTATATTAGGTAATTGAATTTCATATGGGATTTTAAATGGTCAACTTAATAATTTTTCTAAAGAAAATTCTGATTTTTTTTTATTCTGATTTTTTTATAAATAATCTATTAATGGTTCAAATAATTATGAAAATAGGACCAGACAGGAAAAAGTACATATGCACGTTATTTATTGAAATACAAATTCTTTATAAAATAAAAGTTGAAAATTATATTTATAGAAATAACAAAATCGTATTACCATTTTTTAATTTTTGTTAATAAAGTTGAACATTATTTAAAAACACACTCATTTATAAATAATTTAAATTTCTTATAACATCATCATTTATAGTTAACATAGGTTTATTACATGCATTGCATGTGCACTATTACTAGTATGTAATAAAAATGAAAAGATAATTTTTTTTTTAATTTTTTATCAGTAATTTTTTTTTATTTTAAAAGTGTCATTTAAATTTAGAACATGAATAATTCACAAATTTTTTAGGACATGTTTGGCATTACTTTTTTAGGCCCTAGAAGTGATTTCTGAGTCTAAAAGCGCTTCAAATAAATAAATAAATGTTTGATAAACTCAAACGAAAAGCAATTTCACAAGAATCACTTCATTCAAATGTTGATTTTTTTTAAGCTACTATTATCTACTTCTGAATTTGTGTTTGCGAGAATCAGTGAGTTTTTAATGAAATGTCTTATGGTCTTATATGCCCCTCTAAAAGTTTTAAAATAGCCATTTTACCAATGTTATCTTCACGAATAAAATATATCTTATGATCTTATATGCCCCTTTAAAACTTCTAAAATACCTATTTTATCCATTTTATTTTCACAAATAAAATATATCTTATGGTTTTATATGCCTCTCTAAAACTTTTAAAATATTTTACCCATGTTATCTTCTCGAACAGAATTCCAACTGAATATAGATTTCCTATTCTACACAAGCTTCTCAAAAATCTAACTTGGAAGCGCTTTTTCAATAGACGTTTACCAATCATCTTTTATTCTTCTGAAGCAATTTTTATGAAGTGCTTCATAAGAATCAATTTTAAAGGATTCGCTTCTCTAGCACGCCCTTAGAAGCAATCCCACACCTGCTTCACCAAAATAAATTTATGACAAAAACGCTTTCATTCAAAACACCTGGTAGAAGTATCACCAAACATTGAATAGGAAGCCCTTTTAGATTGAGGAAGACCTTCCTTTCCCTTGGGAAGCGGCGCTAAAGAGGGCCTAACTTTGCTTCTCGGTAATGTATAAAGCGGTTAAAATCCGAACCGTGTAATCCGATCCAACCGTTCTTACCCGGGACATTGACCTTACTCGGTGGGTTCTGCTACTTTTACGCACATTCTAATCCAACTCACCTGTTGGGAAGTAATGGCAGGCTGTCTGCAACTCTCGGTGACGATATCATCTCGTCTCAATGGCTATCCTCACCCCCACCGCCGAGTACCAGCGGTGGTGCTCGTACCAAGATGCGCCATAAGCAAGCAGGGCGACCGCTTACTCTCCTCCCTCGCCGCCGCCGGAGGAGACCCATCCGCCTCGATCCGATTGATCCGCAAGTTCGTGGTCTCCTCATCCAAGGCCGTCGCACTCAATGCCCTTTCCCATCTCCTCTCCTCCGACACCACACATCCCCATCTCTCCTTTCTCGCCGTCCCCGTGAGTTAACGTTCAAACTTCCCCGGCGTTCTCTCTATCTCTTGATCTGAGGCTAGTTGGTTAACTCTGTTCAATTTCTCCTTTGCAGATGTATACAAGGATCACGGAAACCCCTTGGTTCAAATGGAACCCTAAGCTTGTCGCCTATATCATTGCTTTGCTGGATAAGCAAGGAGATTTCGAAGAAGCGGAAACCCTAATTTCCGATACCATTACGAGATTAGGGTTTCGAGTGAGGGATCTCACTCTCTTCTACTGCAATCTTATCGATTCCCATTCCAAGAATAAATCCAAGCGAGGTGTTTTCGATTCTTACACTCGTTTACAGAAACTTCTATCTGGCTCTTCCTCTTCTTATGCGAATCGACAAGCTTACGAGTCGATGATCAAGGGCCTGTGCTCACTGGATCTGCCTCGTGATGCGGAGAAGTTGCTGCAAGAAATGGAGATTGCAGGATTGAAACCCTCTGTTTTTGAATTCAGGTGTGTTGTTCACGGGTACGGCAGATCGGGTATGTTCGCAGAGATGCGAAGAGTTCTTCGACAAATGGAGGATTTAGGGTTTCCGTTGGATACAGTCTGCTCGAACATGATTCTCTCGTCGTACGGAGCTCACATGGAGCTATCTGCAACTGTTTCATGGCTTCGGAAAATGAAGGATTCAGAAATCCCATTTTCTATCCGAACATACAATTCCGTCTTGAATTCGTGCCCTAATTTCATGTCCTTGCTTCAAGATTTCGAATCTCTTCTTCTTCCGCTTTCGGTTGAAGACCTGATTCTAATGTTGCATGGAGATGAAATTTTGATCATTCAAGAGCTGATTGGATCGTCGGTTCTAGTCGAGACCTTGGAATGGGATCCGGTCGAAGGAAAGCTTGATTTACATGGAATGCACTTGGGTTCTGCCTATTTGATAATGTTACAATGGATAGACGAACTGAGATCAAGGTTTCTTGCGGAGAAATCGATAGTTCCGGCTGAAATTACGGTGGTTTGCGGGTTGGGAAAGCATAGCAGTGTTAGAGGGGAATCGCCGGTAAAAGCTCTGGTAAAACAGATGGTAGTGCGGATGGGGATTCCGATGAGAATCGACCGGAAGAACATTGGTTGTTTTGTGGGAAGCGGGAAAGCTGTGAAGGACTGGTTCAGGATGCAACCAAGCTGTGCCCATTAACTGATTAATATTTTAAATTGATTATAGTTTTAATCAAGGCATTTTTTATTTCATTGCAGAATCAAGAAAATCCAGGGATGAAATAAAAATTTTAAAGATATTTTATTTCAGCTTTTACTATTATTCCAGGCAAAAAGAAGGGAAAAAAAAATTCAGAAATATTAAAAAAAAAATATTCTGAAATATTAAAAAAAAATGCTGAAATATTATTTCTCATAGAAATCGAAAATTTTAGATCTTTATAAATTTTTCGTCAATAATTTAAGATTTCTTTAATACTATGAAGGGACGGGATTGGCTTGACACGATGAATCTAAAGTATTTCTAGAAGTATATGAAATGCAGCTTTATTATCAATAATATGACATATTGTATTTTGAGGGTGATCGAGCTCATAGTCTGCTGCCATTGTGTGTCAAAGCTCAGAATCTAAGTTGTTTCTGGAACAATTCAATCTTTCGAGACTCTTATTGCTTCCAGCGTGCGAAGAAGTAAAAGGTTCACTGAAGATTCGTTATCAACAAGAACTCTTTTGATATCAACGCCCTGAAGCATAGCATTCAAGTACAACGGCTTGTTGTAGTTTTTGGAAGAAACCATCATGTCCTCAAATGTAAAAGATATAGTGGTCTTACAGAGCCTAGGAGTATAATAAATAGCAGCATCAGTAGAGTAACACTCGTATTGATGCTTCTCAATGAGAGAGCAAAGCACGAGTAGCATCATTGCGCATTTCTGGACTGAACTGCATATCCTCGAAGAAAATATGGAACTTTGTGGTAGTTCGAAGGGCTTCGCTCAGTTTAGTGTCCGGAATATGTTCTTCTTCCATTGACATGGAGAATGTACGTGTTGTCTCCTTTCCTTTCCCTTTGTGTTTGGGTAAGGGATCGCTATGTACAGTTGCCTCTGGGAGATCAATATCTCTAGCAGCCAATCTGGCGTGGAACAACTTCCGTAATGCATAGCAATCAAAAGTGTTATGCCTGGTATGACGGTGGAACCGATAATACTTTGGTGACTTCTTGTCTGTTTTAGAAGGTTCGTTCTCAATAGGAGGAAGGGATATGTGATCATCTTTGATTCATTCGTCCAACGGAGCGTGTAACTGAGCTGGAGAGCACGTTATCTCCGGAGGTGGTGCTCTCTTCTCTTTGATGTTGGCCTTTCCATTCTTCTTAGAGGAGGAAGCTTTCTCAGACTTTCCTGTAGTCACCACAATGACTCGCTTCTTGTCACTCTTCTTATCAACAAGAGATATAGAAGCACTGGTCCACTTGGTGGCTTCATATAGCTCAGTGAAGTTTCTGAGTTTTAAGTTTTCCAAATGCACGTGGTATGCATGGAGCATGCCATTTATGCAGATCTGAACAAACTTGTCTTCTTGCACTATCTCAGTACAAGTAATCACCAAATCTCTAAACCTTTTGACATATGCCACGAGTTCTTCTCCAGACTTTTGTCTCTCTCGGTTGAGATCAATGATGGTTAGTTTTTTCTCCGTAATGAAAAACTTGCGGTGGAACAAGGCTACCATGTCCTCCCAGGTTTGAACAGACCCAGGCTCCAATCTGCTAAACCAGGTGTATGCTCTCTCGCAAAGTGATTTAGAGAACTCGCGCAGACGAAGTTCTTTATCACCAACATAAGCTCCTAGAACCTCAATAAAACGGCTCACATGTTCTCTCACATTCCTTGTTTGCCCAGAAAATTGGAGAAATACATGGACCTCATACTCCTTAGGATACGGGCTATTGAGTGGGCTTTTCGAATATGGAGGACGAAAGTCACTCTTAATCCAGTCAGAATCCTTGGTATGAGACTGGTGGAGAAGTATTTTGACATCAGCTATGATGACAAAGTCGCTTTTGGAAACTAGGGGTACAACTGGTACAATTGAAGGAGGGTCAATCATAAGGGAACCTTTTGAAATGTTCTCAGAAGGAACTTCTAAATTGGCTTATTGGCTTTGGCCGTTAGCCTGTCTAGTTGTGTCTGCATATCTCTCAAAGCATTCAAAATGAATTGATTTGTAGAGGTTTCAGTAGCTGGTGCAAGGCTCTCATCATGGTGTTCTTCCAAGATTTCTTCAACCACAGGGGCATCATTTTGAAGAGTTGGATCCATTGAGCCAACAGAATGATAACTACTTTACAGAGTATTTCCTTTTCAGAAGAAACAACTACAAACTCCTCAGCGAAGTCGCCAATTAATGGTGATGCAAAAATTGTAATAACCCGAAATTCGAATACTTTATTTGGTAAAGTTTGAATTCACAAATACAATAGCAGCAATAGAGATGTAGTCCGAGGAATCTGTCACAGGATAGCCTAAACTGTCGCGCAGCCGTTCTATTTAGAATGTTTCTTCCTGAAACGTAATCTGTAAAATAAGATAATTAGTCAAAAGAAATGGAGGTTTGAAATGTCAGGTCTGTCAACAAGACGCACACCACAGTGCAAGGGAATCTCAGTGCTCGAATGACACAAGTCTTTTACCTGTTTTCTTGATAAGTTATCACTCTTGATTTTCAAGTATCTATGAGTTTTATTTGAAGGTGATAGGCTCTTTTTAAATATTCCAATAGTTATTCAGATTATGTGTAAGTCTACAAATTTTGAATTCAACTTGTTGATTCGTGAGCAGGCTTTGCTATTTATAGAGAAATCATCCAATTGCATGCTCTCTTGACCATGACATATGTCATTTAGACAATTATCCAGAGAGGAGCTTGGAAATAAGCAAAGGCAGTAATACATATCCAAGTGTACGCCTCTTCAACGCGGCTAAGTTATTTCTAGAAGGAAATTGTGGTGAGTCATTTGATCAAGTGAACTTGCTCTGAGATAGGTTGCTTTAGAATCTAGAAGAAGATCAAGGATCAGATGACATGTGTGTCATGCATAAAGTTTTATAAAGCAACGTTCTGTTCTTAACACCGTCATACCTGATAAGACAAAATCTACTCAGATAAGATATATATCATATGTATAAACAGCTGAGGTTTTAACACGTACTGAAATTGGGGATTTACTTTAATCTCCTTTATAGCAAACGATCCATTTGAATTCTGCAAGCATTCCCTTGACTTTAATCCTCTTCAAAAGGATCCCTTTTTGGTAATTCAATCCATATTCCTTTAGAAGAAACAGGGGTAACCTTATACCCTTTCCAAAATGACCAGTATATTCAACGAAGTCACCCATTTGGAGATCTTAATGTATAAGAGCCCCTGCAGGTGATTCGGTTTTTATGATCAATTATCCCTGGTAAGGAAAGGTTACCTCAGGATCCTTCAAGGTTCTGGGTTAAGTAACCAATTCGAGTGTCTTTGAATTGGACTTCAGTAAGAAAAACGAGCGTCCTTCAAAGTACTCTAATAATAAAGTGTACAAGTAAGTCCAGCAAATTTCTCGCATGTCATTCGAAGAAGACATACGGAAAACGAAATAACATGTCTCCGAAGTATTCCTTTCTGAGGGTACTTCGGAGTCAGTAAAGTTTGCAATCCATCGGTGTTGCCTAGAGATGAGAAAAGTGTACTTCGGGAGTACTTTTAATAAGGATTCCTTGAAATCAACCAAATGCAAGATCTATTGTGGGTGACAAACCCCTTATAACTGTTATTCGAAGGAGACAGAAAAGCCTTTAGTCATTTGAAAAGGATGACTGACCCTTAGTCTATTTGAGGGTGACTAACCCTTGATGAATTGACCATCTTTGGGTGGTTAGCCTCAGATGGAGATATACAGTAACCGCCTCTTCCTGTAAGGTTTCCTCACTGTAAGAATTATCCTTTTAACCAGCGGTTTAACCTTTGATCAGTCTGAGGTGACCGTAAATCTCATACAGGCCAAAAGATCATCAGTATTACTGACGTGGCCCAATGGGAGTGCGGGTCACCGCTTCGGCATTCACACGCGGGAAATAGTGGAGGGAGCAGGTAATTGCTTTACAAATGACGGGGCATATGGCTGTATCTTAAAAACGTACACACGCATTTTAGGATTATACCGCGTGTCCAAAAGGTATATTTAGACCGTCAGATCATCAATATTCTGCTATCAATTATTACATTTAAGTATTTTAAAAGGATAGAAAATTAAATTACCAAGGAGTTTGTTGTAACATACTTTCAAACTATAGGGGATGTGCTTGTGATATCCAAGGTTTGAGGTGTGTCATTATGTCAAACTCAAGGGGGTGTGAATGTAATTTATCCATTATTTTATTAAAAATATATATATTTATATTATAAAGAAAGTAAAAAAATAAATAAAAATAATCCTATTGAATTTCAAAAATATTATACTATAGTATATAGTTTTTGTAATTCATCTTTAACTCCAATATATCCAGCCGAATTTTACAAAGCCAAACCTGAAACTAAAAAATATTAGCAACATTGAGCCAAACCTAAGTCTAACTTAAGGTTTAGGCTTGAGCTCGACTCGGCTTATCCGAATTTTTACAAGCCAAATCTGAAATTAAAAAACATTAGCAACATTGAGCCATACCTGAGCCAAACCCTTCCATCTTCATCAAGCGCCCCCAAATCCTGCTTGGAATATCCTTTTTCTGTTTGATAACACCATCAAATGGTGCAGTGAAGCGATGAGAAGATGTTGGATGTCTTCAGGTCTTAAGAGTTTATGAGCAATTCTTAGGTTCACAATCAGTTGATGCAAGCCGTCCAGTTAGAAGGAAGACGGCTGGAGGTCAAAGTAGGCATGTTTCGGAGATTGACATCAAGAGGCAACATCCGGTACTCGATATCAAGCTCCCTTAAAACTTTGATCATCTCCTCAACCAGAAGGGCTCTCCTCTTCCACCTCTCTCCCATGTCCTGGTGGTTCATTCGGTGCGTCAGCCATACCGCCAACTTCAGCCTATTCATGTCCTCCACTTCCTTCAACACGACCGTCGGAGAAGGATACCAATGATCTTTCTTATTCTCGATGTACCTGTATGTTAACAAAACAAAGATCCATTAAAATCTGATTTTCCAAGCGAGAGTATAAGATTGCCGATCCATGTCATAGAATTTACTGCTTATTTTCATGGAACATAAACATCTGGAAAGAATTAGTGAAGAGGCAAAGCAAGAACAGTGAAAGATGGCAAACATACCCTATTATTCTTTCTTTCATGATAGCAATCTTTTCTAATGGATTTGAGACATGAATACAGAATTCAATTGCATCTCCCATATCAGGACTTCGATAGTAATTGCTGATGGGTTTAGTAGCAAGAACACTGTTCGGGTATATGATCTTCTGGTTGTCGTACCTTAGAAATACGGTGGTTAAGATGTTCATCTCTTCGACTACCATCTGAGATTCATTAAATGAAAAGCCAAATTTCAGAAATATTTCATGTAGATTTATACACATTAAATTTGAAAAATCAGTTTTGGTTCGCTTTGTACCTGAACTTGTTCAATTTCACACCGATCACCCACGTCAAATGGGTGCATCACAAATAAGAAGATTATTGCTTCAAATACTGTCTTACAAGTATTTCCAAAGATAAAAACCACCAGCAGGGCCTGAGAGCTTATGAAGACGAAGAACTGGGTAGACGCGATTCCAAGTATAAGAAGCCAGATAATCACTATGATGACGCCTACAACAACATTCACCATCTGATGGAGTTTGTTCACAGCTGTTTTGGTGTCATTTAGTGTCAAGGCGAGTGCTCTTCGTTCTCTGAATGCATTAACCTATGAAAAAGAAGGCGTTAACACATTAACATTTTTAGAATTGAGTAGAAACACAAATACATAAGGAAAACTTTCAAGCTATGTTTTCCACAAAAATACATATTTTTTGGGTCATTTCAAAAATACATCTATCACAATTTACAACACTTTTTAGGCATCTAACAGTTACATATTATGTTAATATGGCTTGCGAACTCGATAAGTGAATTTGTAAAAGTGTTAACCATTTCCACATTCAACCAGTTCTTATTCACCCTTGCTCCATTTCAGAAAGAAGATGGAAACTCGGGGTGAGGTACAATTCCAGCAACCATCCATGGAGGTCTCCTCATCAATCCCCATGATGACCCCTACAAGAAATATAAGTCTCAGATGCATCATCTTAGCAATGCTGGAGATAGTGTCACTGGTCAATATCCACCAAAGATTTATGTTCAACGTCACAATAAATCACTGTGGTTTGTTAGATAAAGATGGTCATAGAGATAATGTTTCTCTATATTTTATTTCATGTGATTCAACATTTGTAAATTTGCATCTTCTTTGCTTAATCTTTCATAAGATGTTCAAGTAGTAAAGCATGAAGGTTTAACGAGTGTGATTTTTCTATTTTTTATCTTTTTTTCCTAATGATTGTATATATAATGATTTGTTTTGGGTTTGAATGGCTAAGACGGCTTTGTCTTTCTGCTTTACTTTAATCTATTGTTACTTTTTATTCATACCAACGTCACAAATTAAACCCGCGACCAGATGATTAACTGTCGGACTGTAAACCTTCATATTCTAAATAGTGGATGATCAGGTGCCATATTTCACATCATCCACCATTCGTTGCTGGTGTTTTGAGTTCTTACTGTGTTCCCATCTGTTAAGAATCTCTTATGGTAATAAAAACAATTTTTTCTACAGAATTCCAAATTGCCGTATATGGATGGTATAAGATGTGGTGTCCCATCATAGAATCTCCTAGTGTGTTTGTGTAATATATAT
>JAUPMG010000004.1:18050010-18070377 GCA_031762675.1 Pachysandra terminalis
CATTTCTCCCTTTGTTTAAACTTCAAGCAAAAGGAAACCTTTCACTGGAACGGTCTTTCTTTGATTTAGGCCAGTGACAGCAAGTATTTCGAACCTTCGATTGCTTAAACCTCAACGTAAATAGACAATTTTGATCATTTACCGGTTTGTGCATCACCAGTACATTCCTACCATAGTCCTTCGGAAGGAATAATGTTCTATCTTGTAAGAAGTACAAATTCTTAATACTTTGGTCGTTTCGAAAGTAGTTAGCCAATGCCTTTAGATTTTGAACACGTGGCGCGGTTCAGTATAATGAACCGTTTCCAGAGGTAGTTTCTTGAAGAAGCTTTACCTTTTTCAGGTAATAAGGACGATCAGATATCTCTGATGCGTCTCAAAAGTCACTTTTCCAATCAAATCAGCGTACAACCGTTATGACAGTTGGCACGTGTAAAGCGAAAGGGTGGTAGGTAATTACTTTAGCAATGATTCAGTGTATGTGGTCATACCTAAAATCTCATACACGTGCTTTTTAAGATAATACCACCTGTCTAATGGGATTAATTAGGCCACCTGATCACCAATCCTAATCCTTAATCTAATCTTCTAGAATTTTTTTAAATGAATCCTAATCTGATCACATATTTTTTATTATATTATTTTATTTGAAATCCAATTAAAAATATTTATCAAATACCAAAAATACCCCTTTCACCACTAATCTCAGATTTTGACCGAATTACAACAATTGCAAGGATTTGGCATGAAAAGATCAAATCCAAAGTTAGAACATTTTTTTGATGTCCAAAAGTCCCAAATTTAACCCAAAATGATATCCAGAGGTAAATCTGGAGTTCGAATCTCACTAGAAGCACTCGTGGCCAGGAGTTTACCCTTAATGCTCCCGCCTTGAACATGGATTAGTCCACACCTAAGTGGGTGTAGGGACACCATAGTCCACACCTAAGTGGGTGTGGGGACACCACGTGGTTAAGACAAAAAGATGATATCAGGGACAAAATGATCATATTCCTACGACCTCGAAACTAGGCAATAGTATATCCATTGGAATGGATTTTCAACCTAGAATTCATCTCTAATGTCAACCCTAGATTTTGGGAGATGATGAAGCACGTGGGGACCACTAAGGGTATTTTGATAATTTCATAGAATTTTGGGATTTCAAGGAAAATTTTGGCTCAAATAAATTTGAGATTGAGGATGATGATAAGATTGTCAAAGTGCCAAGTTCAAGTATCCAGAAGCTACAAAGATCAAAAAGCAATTATTTTCATGTAAATTGGGTATGTCTACAGAGCTGACGTGGCCCAATAGGAGCGTGGGTCACGTTCAACGTTCACACTTGGGAGTTAGTGGAGGGAGCAAGTAACTGCGTTATATGTATGATGTGGCATATGCAAGTGTATCTTATAAGTGTGTATACGCATTTCACGCCGCTTGTCCAAATGAATTAATTAGACAACAGAATCATTGCAAATATTCCATTACTTTATTGATCGTTATTAAAGGAAGGGGTTTGTTGTAACATATCATCAAACTAGGGAAGTGTTTGTTATGGCCAAAGTTGAAAGGGTACTTGTCACCATTATGCCAAACCTAATGGGTATCAAAGTAACTCAACCTAAGATAAAATTAAATATTCCGTTACTTTAAGGGTACGTTGTAACATACTTTGGGAAGAGGTATTTGTACATAGGCAAGGTTTGAGGTGTACTTGTTGTCATTATGCCAAATCCAAAGAGATGTGAATGTTGTTTACCCATTATTTTATTAAAAATATATTTATATTATAAAGAAAGTAAAAAAATAATAATAATAATAATACTATTGAATTTCAAAAATATTATACTATAGTATATAGTTTTTGTAATTCACCTTTAACAACTCCAATATCAGTATTGGATCCAGCCGAATTTTTACAAAGCCAAACCTGAAACTAAAAAATGGTAGCAACATTGAGCCAAATCTAGGTATACGAGCTCCAATTTTTACAAGCCAAACCAGAAACTAAAAAGTCTTACTTAAGGTTTACGAGCTCAACTCGGTTCGGCTTATCCGAATTTTTACATGCTAAAACCTGAAACTAAAAAATATTAGCAACATCGAGACAAACCTGAGCCAACTCCTTCCAAGTTCCATCTTCATACATGGTGTGGTGGAGCAATGAGATGTTGCCTGTGTCTTCAGGTCTGAAGAGTTTATGAGCTCTTCTTAGGTTCATGGTCATTTGGTGCACGTCGTCCAATTAGAAGGAAGAAGGCTGGAGGTCAAAGCAGGCATGTTCCGAAGATTGACATCAAGAGGCAACATCCGGTACTCGATATCAAGCTCCCTTAAAACTTTGATCATCTCCTCAACCAGAAGGGCTCTCCTCTTCCACCTCTCTCCCATGTCTTGGTGGTTCATTCGGTGCGTCAACCACACCGCCAACTTCAGCCTGTTCATGTCCTCCACTTCCTTCAACACCACCGTTGGAGA
The DNA here is from genome assembly GCA_031762675.1 of Pachysandra terminalis. Classification (NCBI taxonomy): domain Eukaryota; kingdom Viridiplantae; phylum Streptophyta; class Magnoliopsida; order Buxales; family Buxaceae; genus Pachysandra; species Pachysandra terminalis. The sequence continues at coordinate 18,052,492 of JAUPMG010000004.1, forward strand.
AGGATACCAATGGTCTTTCTTATTCTCGATGTACCTGCACTTTAACAAAACAAAGATCCATCAAAATCTGATTTTTCAAGCAGGAGTAAGATTGCCAATCCATGTCGTAGAATCAACTGCTTAGTTTCATGGAACATAAACATCTGGGAAGAAGCAGTGAAGAGGCAAAGCAAGAACAGTGAAAGATGGCAGACATACCCTATTATTCTTTCTTTCATGATAGCAATCTTTTCTAATGGAGTTGAGACATGAATACAGAATTCAATTGCATCTCCCATATCGGGACTTCGATAGTAATTGCTGATGGGTTTAGTAGCAAGAACACTGTTCGGGTATATGATCTTCTGGTTGTCATACCTCAGAAATACGGTGGTTAAGATGTTCATCTCTTCGACTACCATCTGAGATTCATTAAATGAAAATTCAAATTTCAGAAATATTTCATGTAGATTTATACACATTAAATTTGAAAATTCAATTTTGGTTCGCTTTGTACCTGAACTTGTTCAATTTCACACCGATCACCCACATCAAATGGGTGCATCACAAATAAGAAGATTATTGCTTCAAATACTGTCTTACAAGTATTTCCAAAGACAAACACCACCAGCAGGGCCTGAGAGCTTATGAAGACGAAGAACTGGGTGGTTGCGATTCCAAGTATAAGAAGCCAGGTAATCACAATGATGATGCCCACAACGACGTTCACCATCTGATGAAGTTTGTTCACTGCTGTTTTAGTGTCATTTAGTGTCAAGGCGAGTGCTCTCCGTTCTCTGAATGCATTAACCTATGAAAAAGAAGGTGTTAACACATTAACATATTTAGAATTGAGCAGAAACACAAATACATAAGGAAAACTTTCAAGCTATGTTTTCCACAAAAATACATTTTGTTTTTGGTCATTTCAAAAATACATCTATCACAATTTACAAAACTTTTTAGGCTTCTAACAGTTACAAATGATGTTAATATGGACATATAATTCATATACAAACCGAGTCGAACACACCCAAACTTGACTTAGGCTTATTAAGATAACGAGTTTTTTTTTTTAAAAAAAAAAAAAACTCAGACTTAGCTCGCGGAAATGATTATAGACTGAAGTTAGGCCAAGAGGGATTTAATATTTCTGCTTTACTTTAATCTATTGTTACTTTTTATATTCATACCTGTGACATCACAAATTAAACCATTGATCCGATGATTAACTGTCGGACTCTAAACCTTCATATTCTAAATAATAGGTAATCAGGTGCCATATCTCAAACCGTCAACCATTCGTTGCTGGTGTTTTGAGTTCTTACTGTGTTCCCATCTGTTAAGAATCTCTTATGGAAGTAAAAACAATTTTTTCTTCAGAATTCCAAATTGCCATAAATGGATGGTTTAATATATATATATATATGTCTGTATCACAATTTGCATATGCTTAAACAATTGAAACAAAATTACATTAGTTTTACCATCTAGTCATTGGGAATCATTCCCAAGAACTTCTAAATCATTATTTGAGGACAATGCCAACTGTAAACACTTTCAAATACTGAAGCTTAGATAGCTAAGTTAGTCAAATGTTGTGTGACATGAGAATTATTTTACATCGAAATTGGAAAAAAAGAAAAGAAAAAAAACAGTGAGCATTGAGAAACAGAACAAGGAAAAAGAGGAGTTTCATTTACCACCCAGTTCTTGAGAGCTGCTTTGCAGATTTTCTTAGTTTCGGTTGCTCCTTCAAAGAGATTCATGGTCTTCAAAGCCTCATCCTCCATCATGAAACCCATTAGATCCTCCAGATATATATACCTGTTAGGAGAAGTAAAAACAGCAAGACATCAATAAGTGGATTTATCCATCATGATCAACCCCACTGCTTTTGTTCTTCTGGATGAATCTCTGTTTAGTTTTAAAATCTAGAAGCACTTCCTTTACCTCTAATTGAAACCATTTGCATAATTCCACGCAGAAATAAATTCCACCAAGTGAAGAACATTGCTAGTCTTTCATTCATAAACTCTCATAGTGACAAGGAGACTTTGGCTTGAAAGACGGGACAAATGGCATTACAAAGGACAAAGAACATGCATGCAGCAAGCTAAACAGATTTGACATTGTACCAAATAAGTGCAAGCCTAAGTCAAAAACAACCTAAAACTTTGGGAGCATCAGGACATACCCTCCTTGGCATTGTGTGCTATATTATTGGTGATGGTAAGAAAAGCCAGGGTTTTAAAATTCAATATTGAGAGAAATTTCATCCCTTTGAAACAGGGACGTTTAGGGAAATTTTTTTATTATTTTTTAGGGAAAATTTAAACCATGTCTAAGGCATTCACTTGAAGTTTCTTGAAATATTCAAAACCAGATAACACATGTTTAAACATATTATAACGTATAAAAGCATCTACGCTGTTCTGAATTTTTGGAAACAGTGCATCGCTAAAATGTCTTAACAAGAGATCCATATGGAAACTGATGCTATAATCCTAATGAATATGCAAATCCACTAACCCTTCAGGAAGAAAATAAATTTAAAAAGAAAAAAGAAAAAAAGAAAAAAATGAAGAGACAAAACTTTGTAGCTTTGAAAGTTAATTAGCATTCTGAAATGCATAAATATTAAATTATCCCAATATTACTTGGACGATGCAAAATGGAACAAAAAATAGGAGATTATGCTGATTAAATTAGCTCATATATAACTTGGACGTGACCAAGGTTTAGAAAAATGGTTTGTGAAAAAAAGACGACAAAGACTTACTTGGACCTATGCTTAGCAACATTTTGGAAGATTTTCTTAGCCGCAGCTTTCGCCTCAAATTCACTTCTGATCTGCACTGTCGACTCGTCCCCCTGAGTTGAATCAATTATCTGCTCATCCAAGGTCGACAAAACCCCATGTCGGATTATATTCATTAATCTCTTCATATTCCATGCCGATATGTTTTTCTGGTTCATCTTGTGCAGGTGATCAATTGTGATCCCTTCATCTTGTTTCTTAGAAATCGGCCCGGAAAACCGGAAGCTCTTTCCAACCTTGGGGCTTTTCTGGAGTACTCCACTTCCAATCACCCTTCCACTCTTCATTGTGGACTTGAGGTCAGCAGGGATTTTAGTCCCGGCGTTCTGAAGGTTACGAACTTCAGCCATGACGTATTCCTCTTCTTCCTGTGTATTTTGTAACTCAATCAATGGGGGACCCGATAGCGTCTCCATCACATATTGATTGAACAACGACTCTTGAATCCGATCGAAGAACGCGCTAACATGGAAGGACGATGCAAGAACCTTAACAAGGAGGGTCTTCACGAGCCAGATCAAGGTACCCACCAAGAAACATATCAAAATCTTGTTCACATAAGGTAGTGTCTTGCTGTAGATTCTCCTTTCAACTCTCTTGTCGAACATACATTCCCAGGCGATCAGAACCAGACCCAACCACAGACAATTCTGAACGGCATTTCTTACTCCATAAACGAAATACAAAACCCTTTTCCGTAGTAAGAAATTTCGTTCAATGAAGAACACAACAATCCGAATTCCCCAACCAGAGACCAAACGTCCACATATTAGAACCAGAATCAAAACCTCCCAATTCCATAATTGGAGATTCCACAGAATCGAAGTTCTCCATACAGGAATCGAAAGAGTGCAAACAAGAGCTGCAACGATTAGAATCAGGCTTGCCCATTGAATGATCGTTAAAGCACCAAAGTTTGCCTTCTTGAATCCTTCGGGAAGATCCCCTTCCAAGAACGGATCCTCTTCCTCATCGTCATTTGCCTTCCCCAACATCCCGGATTTCATCGGACCGGATTTCATTGGACCGGACTTCCTCAATTTCCCCGATCTCCAATCCCGCTCCACCGGCGGATCGATCAGCCTCGACTTCGTCTTCGTCCTCAACAAGCTCGAGTTTGAGATCCGGTTGAATGAAGCATTGGAAGTACATCTCATGATCTCAACGTTAGCATCGGAAGGTTCTTGAAACGATACCCTAACATCTCTGCACGAAATCTGCCGACTAGTCGGAGTCTCTGCAAGAGGCGTCATGATTCGATCATTCTGAAGCTCGTCCATCTCCGACGACATCTCACCGGAATAGAATCCGTCATGTTCTCCTCCATTGTTTTTGCTCGTGTTGTTCCCACCATTGCTATCTCCCCAGAAATCGTAGCTCGATTCTCTCCATATCGTAGTAGTAGTCTCACCATTAGAGTTCGAGCTGGTGCTGCTATTATCGTCCATCTTGACGACAACTTCTCTCCGGTTGTCTGAATCACCGGATTTCGCCATGTTGTGTTTGTGATCGGAAAGGATCGGATGCTCTTCGGGGCGTTGATCGTCGTCTTCTCCTCTTCCCTCAGATATTCTCCTAATGTGTTTGTATGAAGAACTCTGCGAGTTGAAGGATTTTCTCAGGTAATCCATGAAAGAGAACGTCGTTGTTTATTTATTAAATTAAAGCATCAGAGCCTTGAAAAGGATGGTTAATGTGGGTCGATCCGTGTTTCTAAATTCACGGTTTTGGATGTAGTTTGATGACACGTAGCCATTGAAGAAAGAAAAAAAATATAGCTCAAGTTGCAGAAGGAGAAATTATATAACGAGAACAGGTGGCGCGAAGCCAAGAAGACGATACGAGAGAGTACACCAGCTTCGTCAGAGGTTAAATTACATTGACACCCTTCGGTTTGGCATAATGGCAATAAGTATCCCTCAAACCTTGCCGTTACAACTAATAATATATTTAGTAAAAATTACATATAAGCTCCAGTTCACAGCTGTATCTTCTTTTCAGTTTTTTATAATTTTGTTATTTACATTTTTTTTTTATTTTACAATTTATTCATCATTTCAGTCCTGCTCATTAGGATAAAATTATATTTTAAAAATAAAAAATTAAAATTAACTTATAAAAATACTCAAATACCTTTATAAAAATTAATAATGACCCTCTCATCATCCCATCATCACAACCACCACTGCCACCACACACCATCCCATCACTACCACCATCCACCCCACCACCTCAACCATGGTGGTAGTGGTGGTGAGTTTGGGGTGGTGGTCGTAGGGTGAGGGTGAGGGTGGTGTTGGTAGTTGTGGTGTTGGTTGTCATCGTGGGGTGAGTATTTTTATAAGTTTTAATTTTAAGGGCGTGTATGTCGCAACTTTCTAAAGGCTTGGAAGCTCTTCCTAGACCTGAACGGGCTTTTCTTATTTGGGTCATAAGTGCTTGGTGACATAATACCACTCTATCAATGGTTATATTTAAGTATGTTAAAAGAATAAAAAAATTAAATTGCTAATTTATCTTATAATTATAAGAGATAGAGTTTTTACAATTTTTAACTTATGAGATTTCTTTCTTCTTTTATATAAGCACTTATTTTGTTCTTAATATCATTAAAAACAAGATATACGAAGGTATTTTCCTCCTTAAAATATCTTATGCTACTATGAACAAAAAGTAAATATTCCAATTACTTTATTAATCTTATTAACTGAAAGAAGTTATTGTAACATAATTTCAAATCATAAGGGAGGTGTTTGTGATGATCAAGATTTAAGTAGTATTTATTGTCATTATACTAAATCTAAAGGGGGTGAATGTAATTTACGTTATATTATATTGCAGGCGAAAATAACACTGCTTCTAGGTTTAGTTACAACTTTACCATTTTGTCTTATTGAATGGACAGTCGCTAATTTCCATGCCATTTCCTAGATTCTGTGTCTAAATCAAGGGTTCAGCTTTGTCATTTGCTCTACAGTACTGCAGTATGGGAAAGTTGCTCATAATACGTGTATGGTGGTGATGGCATCCTTGTAATAAAGGTATATCCTTCTTCAATATATTGGTATGAGCTCTGAAGAGCATGAGTATATGGGCCCACCTAATCTTAAAGACATTGAGTTTTGGACTGAAGTCAGAAAGACTCGCTTCTGTGGAAAAGTATTGGACTGTTAAAAGAAATGCGGCGGTTATAACCGATGAGGGCCAACTGGGCAAAGTAGAAGCATTAAATTATGCGGCAAGGATGAAACCTAAAACTCTTTTGAGATTTGACTAATTATAACGACAATGGATTTTTAGTCTTTTGACTCGTAATTGGACACGGGTGCTTGCAGTGGGAATCTGATTGGTCAATTCTCTTTTAAAAATATATATTTTTTTAAATATATATTGATAAGTGTTTTAGTGATGTCAGGTTTATTTGTCAAATATTTATGGTTATTGTTGTCTCTTTTTTACGGGAAGGAGGACGTTTGATGATTTGAATTCTTATTTCTTTAAAAGCACGTCCAAGCTATGTGAGAACACTGTCATTTGAGGAAGAAAATCGTCTGCATCCTCCCATCCTTTGAGACATTGGTAGAATTAGGACATCCCATGATCTAATCCTTGTTATACCAAAATCTACATACATCAAACATGTGGCAAGAAAAAAGGTACATATACTAAAATCTAATTAGGAAAATGCACATGAAAAAAAATAAACGATCCGGATCTTCTCAAGTTACAATCACATGTTTGTTGATTTGAAACTAATCACAAGACGATACGTGGGATAAAATTGTATTAAGATATATTTAAAATTTTTAAGCATAAAACTCAAAGCCAAAATCACTTTATCATTAATAATGATATAACCCACATGTAAGCTTGTAATTGGCTTCAATTCAACTAACATGTGATTTTAACTTGAGAGGATCCTGTTCTCAAAAAACAAAAAAAAAAAAAAAAATAGACAGCATCATGTAACGGCCAAATCGCTTCTTTTCTAAAATAAAATATTTTAGTTTAAACAACATACACAAAATACGTCATCAATCCATCGTATTGACTTCTATGGCCTAAGAGATTCTCTAGGTGTATCAGATTTTTCAATCCTCAAGGTGATTATGACAACATTAACTAAAAACAATAAAAAAAAATATGCGATTAAGATAACTCGTGCATTGAATGGAGCCTATGCGTTATTGATAAACATAAACAAAAAATTAAATAAAATATTTAAAAAAAAAAAAGAAACAGAAAAAACCTTATTAAAAAGTCTAAACAAGGTGTACTATTTTGTTATTAAGAAGAAAAAAAAAAGAAGCCGTTACACAAGTCTTTGGTTGCGTTTACTCAAATGTTTATTTGAGCTTATAACTTATTAATTCATTTTTTTGTTAATTATAAGGTAAGTTTCTATCATAAATACTAGAGAAAGATAACTACAAGTTGTCCTTAATAACTTTTCTTTGTCACTTATGCGGCAAATAAAAATGACACTTCTAATTCTAAACACATTAATATGTGGAGTTTGATTGGGATTTTAGATTTTGATAATGGTTCTGATCAGATTATATAATTGGATTATGATATATAGATAATAAAGATGGGTAGAATATTAGATTAAACTAAAGAACAGATAAATAAACAATTTATGTAAAATCACAAGCTGGGACAGGATACACATTATCTTGGCTTTATCAAAACAGTCACCCATTGTGTCACAGTTCAAAAAATTTAGGAAAATTGATAAGACGTTCCATTCCATACAGGGCAGACCAATGAAACTAGAAGGGCAACGACCATGGTTTCATCGAACTTTAGGGTTAGGAATGTAGGGCTTTACCCTTGAGGGAGCCCTTCCAGAAATTCTCAGTGGCCTGAGCCAAACCCAGGCCAACGAGGGGGTTTGGAAATAGTTTTCAACCAGCAATTGACGCGCCTCGTTTATTACCTCACTAAGCTGCGTCATTGCCCCAAGCGCAAAGATGGCTTGAATTCTCTCCCTTCCCTCATCTTTATAGTTAACCTATCCTATGCAACTTTCTCTTCTTACCGATGTGGGACAAACTTATTTCTATTCTAGATCCGACAATTGCGAATCATACGGGCACCGACCAAGCAAACTGTTCACGAGCTTCACTCATCATATGATGAAGAGAAGTATTCCTTCGTCACCTTTATCACGCCATTTCTTCTACTTGAGCTTCAAACGCAACTGTCGAAAAAGAGAAGTTTCTAGAGACAGTCTTCCTCAATATTCTCATTGGTTCTATCCGGATTCAAGTCCAGGATCATCTATACAACCACTTTTTGTTGCCATAGGATCTTGTTCATCCATCTACCATTGCCGTATAATTCATGCCCAAGCAATCAAATCAGTAAATTACAGTGATGGGTTCCTCGGCGATCGGTTGGTGATTTTCTACGTTAAATTTGGCTACATGGGTGATGCACGGAATCTGTTCGACGAAATCCCCAATAAGGATTTGGTCGCTTGGAACTCCATGATTTCTGCATATTCACGTACAGGGGATGTAACCCAGAGCTTGAATTTCTTCTTAGGATGAGATCAGAGATGGGTTTGAAACCCAATGAAGTAACTTTTCTCTGTGTCCTTCCGGTTTGTGCTGATTCACAAGCTTTAAATGAAGGGAAGTGCCTCCGTTGTTACTCAGTAAAGCTTGGTTTCTTATCAGAAGCCAAAGTTGTTAACTCTCTAATTAGTATGTATGGGAAGTGTGGGTGCATGGATGAAGCTTGCCTGTTGTTTGAACTAATGCCAGTGAAGAATTCGGTTTCATGGAATTCGTTGATTGCGATTCATGCCCGAAACGGGTTCTCGGATAAGGCGTTGAATTTGATGAAAAGGGCTGGTGTCGATGCAGATCGAATCACTATTCTGAACCTGCTTCAGGCTTGCGCGGATTTAGCAGCCGGGAGGCGATCAAAGGTTATTCATGGCTGTATTACCAGTCAGGGGTTCAGTTCAGATGTCACCGTCGCAACCGGTCTTATAACCATGTATGCAAAGATAGGGCAATTAGATGCTTCGTGTGCAGTTTTCAATGAGATCGACAACGCAGACAGAATTGCTTGGACAGCCATGCTTTCAGGCTATGCCATGCATGGGCATGGCCATGAAGCCGTTAATTCTTCGATCTTATGGTCAAGGAAGGATTTAGAACCAGATCATGTCACATTCACACATGTCCTATGTGCATGCAGTCATTCGGGGCTTATCGAAGAGGGTAAAAGATACTTCAAACTCGTGTCAAGAACATATGGAGTTGAACCTAGAATACATCATTATTCTTGCATGGTTGATCTACTAGGGCGCTTCGAGCTTTTGGAGGAAGCACGCGAGTTGATTGGGTGTATGCCGATCAAGCCAAATGCCGGTGTTTGGGGTGCATTGCTAGGTGCTTGTAGGGTTCACAATAACATTGGGCTTGGGAGGGAAGTTGCAGAGATATTGTTCGAGTTGGATCGATCGGACCCGAGGAACTATATCATCCTAGCTAATATGTATTCTGCAGTTGGACTATGGAGAGATGCTTCTAGGGTGAGGGTTCTGATGAAGGAGCAAGGTCTCAGAAAAGACCCGGGATGCAGCTTTATTGAGCATGGAAAAAAATTCATCGATTCGTGGTGGGAGATCAAGCACATCCAGAGTCGGAGAAAATATACGCGAAACTTGAAGAACTTAATGTGAGGATTCGGGAAGCCGGGTTTGTTCCTAACACGAAATTTGTTCTGCGTGATGTTGACGAAGAAGTGAAGGAAGATATGGTCAATAAGCACAGTGAGAAGCTAGCCATTGCATATGGGCTTCTGGTGACAAGTTCTGGCTTGCCTATAATGGTAACGAAGAACCTTCGAATATGCGGCGGCTGTCATAATGCCGCAAAGTTCATATCGTTGGTTGAGAAGCGTACAATAGTCGTCCGAGATTCAAAACGGTTTCACCACTTTGCCGATGGATTGTGTTCTTGCGGAGATTATTCGTGATGCGTCTCAAGCTTTTCTTGCTTATTGTGAACAAATTGAAGCATGGTGTAAAGGAATATCCGATCTTACTTGGGATCGGCTCGGATGGGGCCAGGATCTTCTGTGAGCAGAAGTCCTGTGAGCACCCTGTGGTGTGTAGAGACAACACCCATGGGGCGAAAATACCATTTCGCCCCTTGGGTGCAGTTTTGGTGGGCCTCGCTCCTGGGTGTTGTCTCTACACCACAGGGCGCTCACAGGACTTCTGCTCACAGAAGATCCGCTCCCCTCGAGATGAGCCGATACCTAATTTATTAAAAATTCTCTGACTAAGTCTGAAACAGAGTTAGACGTTCGATCCAGAAGAACTGACTCGGTTTCGGATGAGCAGATCGAACGATCCAATATGGATCGCCCAGCACCCCTCAAAAAGTTTCTTTTTTAAAAAATATATATATTTGGGACATGTTTTGAATCGCCGATCCAACTCGGTATCGAACCAGGACGATCCCCAATCCAATACCGAGTTTAAAAACTATGAATTGAAGTGTAATTTTCATGTAACTATCATCCAATGTGTATATAAACTGATCATTCAAAGCTTATAGAAAATTTTCAGTTTTTTCATGAGCATCATTTAGTAGAGTACAATCTTTAGTATCATGTTGGCTAGTTATAGAACAAAACCCCATTACAGAACCAGTTCCAGTTCCAAAGATGCATTATAGTTTCAACAATTACACTTGATTTTATTAGTACAAAGGAGAATTGAGACTCTTCTGTATCCACTTCCTTACTTTCTGCATACAATCCCCGTCCCTCTGCTTCCACTACCACATACAACACTCAAAGGCTCTCCACCCTCAGCTTCTTCCTCCACTTTCAACCCAAAGTTAGAAACAGAGCAATCAGTCGAAAACAGATGGGAAGAGGCAAACATCTCTGCACCTCCCATGATAGGCATAGCCGCTGCCATCTTGACTCGGCTGTGATAACTAGGTTTATAGGTCTGTCCCAACACCCCATTCACCCTCTGACTCAATGAGTTGAACTTGAAATTGAGTTCCAAATGTGCAAAGCAATCATCCTCTGCTACATCATATCTATGTACACTTGATTCCTCTGCAGTGATTGGAACCGCACGGGCAGATATCACGAACAATGCCACCACTTCAAACTTCACCGCGTTAGTCTCAGCATGCCTTTGGATCCTCAACTCTGCCTCCGGAAACCACCATGTCTTTCTCCGAGCGGTTGGTAGCACAATCTCCTCTCCATCCAATTCGATTACCATGTTCTCTGTCGATTCGTGCCAGTTCGCAACCTTTCTTGCACCAAAGTAGAGCTGATGGGATTTGAACAGGATGCCAATAGATTGAACCCATGTGAAGTCCCTTCCCTTCTTGCTTCTCTTTCCAATGAAGTGAGCATTCACATGGACATCTGAATCTGAAACCAGGCAGAAGTCTTTGTCCTTCTTGCCATGGAAGTAGAACATGACACCATCGCCTCCTATGAAACGGGGATCTTGACACACAGCTCCTGGCTTATCACAAACTGTTTAAAACCAGACAAGTCCAAATCATTCTCATCTTCATGGTTTGAAAGTTGGCGACATGTGAAATGTTGCCGACATGTCACCCAAAATGGATCGGGTGACATAAGAAATCAGAGGAAATCGCCTTAAATCTATTTTTCTTGATGCCGTCGATCTGTTGAGAAATGTTGCCGACATCGCCAACTTAATGAAAATTTAACAACTTTTGGGGGAAATGATGATCATTTACATTTTCCCCTTTCCCCCATTTCTTTCACACAAAACCTCTTTGAAACTTTATTTTTTTCCTACTTTCAATTAGATTTTTATTTAAAATACAAATCTATTGTACCTTGGAATAGAAGGTTGAAGATCCAACTCTTCATTCAACATAATAAAGATAAACGTGTTTCTTTAGATTTAAGGACATTAAACTTATTCAAGTTGCTTGAAAATAATATATATATATATATATATATATATACTTAATTTATCGATGGGTGTCATTATTTTTATTCAAAAATAAAAATATTATTTATTTTTATAAATCAAAAAGTCAATTGCAATTTATTTATTTTTCTAAAAAATCATTTTATTATATTTTTATGTTATAAAGTTTTGCTTTAATTTGAAAAATATATTTTTAATTAAATTAGCCAATTATCCATACATATAGGTGATCATTAATTATTATTTAATTAGTTTTATGAGTTTTTTTCAACATATTCTGATGTATTCTAGTGTATTTAGTTCTTATTTATACTTGAACTAAGATTTAATAGAAAAAAATTACATTTGGGGGGCAATTTCTCCACATTTTCTTTAATTTGAAGGAAATTTCCATCATGTCGGCAACATGTCGCTGGTATTTCGCTGATTAGAACCTTGCTCATCTCTTAATGATCAAAAATTAATTTAAAAGAGAAGAAAGAAGATCCAACGAAAATACTTTCAGCATAGATTACTGAAAACACTAAAAAGAACTATAGCTTTTTGAACTCATTCACTACTTCCATCTACTTAACCAAAAACAGGAGTTAAGCAAGAGATCCTTACCACAGTAGGGCTTGCAGAGCCTGCAATCTACTTCACAAAGTCTGGGACAACCGGCCGGACAGGTATGAGGGATTCCATAGCACACTCCAAAGAAGGGATCATGGCAAGCAGCTTTCCAAGCACTCACATGGCTTTGGATGAAACCGAAACATAAGATGCTGAGAAGAAGAATCCATGCACCTCCCATGTTTCTTCTTTCTTCTTTTTTCTCTCTCCTTACATGCAAGGCAGAAGGTATATAAGATCATATATTAGTGTTTTTCTTGATTTGTTTGTCTAACAACCATGCAAGGGGACAACGGTATTAGGTGTTTGCTTGCGCATGAAACGATTAAAAAATAAACAAGGTCAACACAATGAAAGGAAGGCGGTTTTGGTGTGCTCAAGGTTGTGGCCGGGGCGCCATTGGACCACGTAGCAGCTAGTCTTTTAGGCTGATACGTGGGCCAATAGTGTGCTGGTTACTACTTTGATCACGCCAAAATGGCACACAGACGATCCGGTCTCATGAAAGGGCTATTGCGGTTGGGCTGACTTGGGTCTGGCCCAAACTCATTTTGAAATGTTTGTACGCTGCAATGAAATGCAATGTAGGGTACAAGCATTTCAACACGGGTGCAGCAAATCTTCTAAACAAAATTTCGGAGGAAATGCTCTCGTCATGCTTTGGTCCAAATGAAAGGATTGAGAAGCGGCTTACAACTAGGGTTGAAACGGGATCGGATTGGGCTTGCACCCTAATATAAGGATATTTCATATTAGGCTCAAATAGTAAAAGGCTGAGCCTGGCCCTACAAATTCAAATGAGTTACTTTTTAAAATTGAAAAATTGTAAATTACAAGGATATTTCATAAATACCTATTTCAAAAAAGTAAAAGTTTGGAGATTTATAGTATATTAATCTATAAAATAGTATGATTACGTAATGAAAGTAAGACATTTGTATTGATAATATAATATTTATATGTATACAATATAAAAAAAAAAATTGTAATTACACGTAATGCATCTGGCCAAACTAGACCGGGTCAATCTAAATAAACCTGAACCTAGTCTAGAAAACTAATCGGACCTTAAATTTTAGTCCGGCACAGTCCTACGGGCAACTTACCCTTGCCCAAATCCGCCCAACCATAGAATCGGACTAATTGGGATCACCCCGCCCATTGCCACCCCTATTTACAACCTAGAAACTTTTAGATCAGACTAAACTTGGTTGACCTTTACCCGGCCCGTTTGGTCCCCTACCTGATCCATAGCATGGTGGGCCCCGATCCTCCTATACAGAGCAATTCTGTCCACGATATTTTTCCTTTATCTATAACTATTTATACTATTAAGGGAAAGGGAGTGTTGGAAAGCGTGCCAAATTATATTTTTCCAATTTCAAAAATATCCCTACTTTAAATTGGATAATGTCATCTAATTAGAGTTATTCTAGACTTTTTATGTTCACTATCCAAAAGTAATTGCCAGAAAATATTCAAAAGTTTTGTTTTTTTGTCTCTCACAATACTATCTCTTATGATTATCTCTTCTCATGACGATGGTGTCAAACGGTTCTTATAAATAATTGTCCATTATGAAGACTCGGCAAAACTTGAAACAAATAAATTTCTTTCCCACGATTATCTCTTCTCACAACCATCGGTTTTAAAATAATTCCTGTAAGTCAATTAAATATTTAAAATAAATAAATGATCTTCTCTCCTAATCTCTCTCTTACAATTGTCGAATCACTCTCACTAATGTTCAATATTTAAACATTTTCTCATATCCCCGAATTTCTCTCCTACAACTCACACATCTCTCTTTAGCAACTTTCTAAGATTTTCACTCCCCCACGACTCTCGATTCTCTCTCCCTCAACCTTTTTTATTCTATTTTTTTTACAGATTTTTTAAAATTACTCTCTCCCACAACTATCGGAGCCGGATCCTCTGTTAACCAAGCCCTGATAACTCTCATGTTCACTGAAATAATATCGAGGGCAAAATTATAATTTTGTTCTCATAAAGCAACTCAGGTTAAGACAAAATTGCAATTTTACCCGCGGTGGTTGTTTCAGTGAACTGGAGGGTTATCAGGGGTTGGTTAACAGAAGATCCTCACTCACAACTATCCAATCTCTTTCCCACTCAACTTAACCGCTTACAAAGGTCCGATGTTTATTTTCTTCAACTGTACTATAAGTCCAACGAAAAACATCACCTCTATGGATTATTTTCATCGTAATCTCAACTCTCAGATCGTTGTCAACGGATTATTTTCATCGTAATCTCAACTCTCAATTCGTTTTCATCGTCATCTCAATTCTAATCTCAAGGTATTTTACATTAATTAATTATTTTACAGTAATTAATTATTTTTATTAAAATTATTTTTGATGATCATTGTCATCTCTACGAAATCTTAACTCTAATATCATATTTTGTGCACTAATTATTTAGTTAATATCTATTTTGATGGTTATCTTTTCGTAATTCTTCATCTACAATGAGATATCCTTAGAAAAGATACGCAGAAGCATAAGCACAAGAAGAAAAGGTATTTTCTTCATCTTCAATCTACATCCCGATATGTCTTTTACAATATCTATTTAATATTTGTTGTTTTTTTTTTTTTTTTTTAAATATGTTTGTTCGTTAATATTATACCATTTAAAGATAATGTTGGTTTTTTGGGTAATTATTTAATATAATACGGCAATTCCCTGTATGTTAAATTACTCTATTTCCAATTTTCCACCCATGTCAAATTATCTTAATTTTAAAGATTAGTTTTCTTTTTTTAATTATTCTATACACTATGGTAGACACTCCTCTATGTTAAATGCAATTCGAGGTAGTCTGCAATGCCCACATCTTCTCATTTGTATAGTAAAAAACGTTATCTAAACCATCAATATATTTTATATATAAAATCTGAACCGTTAACACTGAATCGGTATTATGCCTCCAATCCAATTTTACATATAAATTTTTACTATCCCTGTAAAATTATCTTACAATAAAGATTAGTTTTTTTTTTAAAAAGATTTTTATTGATTATTTAATACACTACTATAGATATTCTACAAATTAAATGTGATTTTTGTAATTATTATTGTATTTTAAATATAAATTTTCAAATTATCTTATTGCCATTGGTAAAAAATTCCTTATCGTACAAATAAAGATATGTTTTTTTTTTAAATAAAAAAACATTTTTACTTGTTATCAAAATGTACACACAAATGGGAATATAATAAAAACAAAGTTTAATCATTTTTTACCTTCAAAGAAGCTTGCCCATCTTTATTAGTGTCGCATTCATATCCATTTGCATTCTTCTTTGACCAGTTGCATTCTACCTCATCAAGTAATTGCATACATAGGAAATCATCTTCGTCCTCCTCAAGCCTTGTAATTAGTTCATTTAAATTTTTTGGCTTTTGCTCTTTACTTTTTTCAATTGTGTTCGGCCAACATTGTGGTAGGGTGTGTAAAACAGCATTAACAAATGTAGGAAAATCTACATAGAAAGACCTTCTTTCTAATTCCTTTGACAACTCATATTTTTGGAGGACGTGCTCTTTTACAGTGATCCCTTTCATCATTTCCTTTTTCTCGAACTCTATCCACATTTTGTTCACTGTACATTCTATCTCTCTTAAGACATCTAAAAGCTCTTGACAATTTGACACATTGACATCAGTTAGATTTATTTTTGGCCAAGATTTTGGAACTGTGTTGAGGATTGCATAAGCCGTAATTGGGAAGTTAGGATGAAAACCCCTGTCCTTTAACTTTTCACCTAGAATAAATTTTCTGCAGACATGTCTCCAGACCGCTATTTCTTCAATCATTTTCTTAGTTTCTAGCTCAATCCACATAGGTTCAATGTCACGTTCTTCTTCTTTCAAGTAGTTTGAGAAATCAGTTATGGTTAACGGTTTTTGATGTGGAAAAAATCTTGTTATTGTCCCAAACCAACATCATGGAAGGGTTCTTATTATAGTATTTATGACTGCCGTCTGCGTAATGACAAAACGTTAAGACAGAGCCAAAGCTAGATCCACTTTTTCTTCTACATGTTTCTTTACCGGTATTCCTTTCATCCAACACTTTTAATTGAACTTTTGTTTCCACTTTTTAATTTGTAAACGAAGGCTTCTACGATTCGATATTGGAGGTTGCATTCTATCTGTATTAAGAAACTGAATTAATACTAATAAGACAAAAGGGATTTGGAATAGAAAAGTAAAAGTACCCTACAGTAAGAAAAATTATATGTTTGAAAGTACAACCTTCAAATTATATAACAAACGATAATGAATATAAAGAAATCTATATATAAAAGAAAAGAGTATCAGTTAACTTATGAAACTGCAGACAAAAAATTTCATGTATAAAAAAGTCTATATAGGAATATCATAAAATACTTCATTGTTTACAGCATTCTTAGTATTGTCTATTGGTTATCCTGCCTTGTTCACTATCAATATCTTAAGGCCATCCGGTGAACTGACGCGTGATAATGCTACATATAGCTGTCCATGAGTAAAAATTGCATTCGGAAGATAACTTTTATTGATTGTCATTGCGAAAGCCAATTTAATTGGAAACTGTCTTCTGTTCAACTTGAATGGTCATTCAGTATCTGAAGGTGATAAAATAATCCGTGGAATAAGTATTATTTTGCCTGCATTATTTCCTGTGATAACCTTTGCTTCTATAACCCTTCTTCCTAATTTCTGAACTATCAAGCGCGTACCATTGCACAAGCCAATAGATTGATTTAAATTTCTAAGAAGCATTATCGGTGCGCCAACTTTAAGTTCCAACTGATGATTTGGAAGGCCAGGAAATCGTAAGGAATGCAAAAGTTTCGGAGGATTCAAGTCTTATTCATTGCTACCATCTTCAATGGGACTTAATGTATCTGCACTTAAATATGTATGAACATCTCCTGGTAGCATTGACAACATTATGGTGTTCACTTCATCAACATCATTGTTTGTAGGTGTCAAAATACCACGCTTTTGTAAATATGACCAATTAGTATATTTGTTCTCAAGATCCGGGTAAATGACATCAATAAGTCGGTTAAGACCGTGAGTGCTATTTCTTATCAAAAAATGATCTGGAATCTGTATCCAATTAGGTTCTCCACCATCAACAAAAGAGCAACCCCTAATTTTTCCATCTCCGATATCAAGGATCCAATTGGCAAATTTTTCTAAATGTATCCGTGAATCAAGAGGAATATTAGGTGATAAAACTCGCATTTTAATTTTGAGATTCAAAACTTGACATTGATCTCAAATTTTTTACCTCTGAAGTGATGATGCTACTATGATTTCACATCCTCCCTTTTTAACAACCGGCAAAATTTGTCGAAAGTCTCCTCCTAATACAAATACCTTTCCTCCAAATAATTTGTCTGCCAAATTAGTGTCTGTGGTTCTTAGTAGATCTCTAAGAGTGCGATCCACAGCCTCAAAGGCATTACGATGAGTCATTGGAGCTTCATCCC
>JAUPMG010000004.1:18079665-18093879 GCA_031762675.1 Pachysandra terminalis
CTTATATACAGTTTTAAACGTTTAGACAATTAAACGCATTTTAAAAAAAAAAATAATGTTTTAAACAGCGTTTTGCTAACTATGGACAAAGACGAATAATATCTGCTCTGTATATCTATATATCTATATATATATATATCTCAACATAAAAGTGACTTTTTATATGATAAAAATTAAAATCAGAAAACAAGATATATACTACTTTTATAAGATGTATTCAATCTTTAAAGTAACAGTCAATCAAGCGAATCTCATATCTGGGAGACCTCATGATCTTTTATCAAATCAAAAGTCATCTATGATTTGTAATATGTTTCATCTATATATCTATATAACCAGCCTTGATCAATGGAAACCAAGTAGCGTTTGGATGGTTAGGATTTTTGCTGATCATTAGGTTAGAACCGTAGATCTTTGATCATATGGGGCCTTTGGACTTGAATCATGAAAAAACAAAAAAAAGGAAATAAGTATAGAGACAAAATAAAGGAGGAGAGATGGAAGTAATTGAGGGAGGTCACATGGCAGCAGCAGCAGCGCTGGAAAGAGAGGCCTCCCATCACCATCGTCACCGTCGTCATCACCTTCATCATTCATGTCTTGAAACTAAAAACATATCCTTCCACAATCTCCCACCATCTCTTCCGACTTTTCCTTGCAAACAACAGTGGTTCAAGTGAACCTCTCTCTCTCTCTCTCTCTCTCTCTCTCTCCATAAATATACAAATACCTAAAGGCCTCATCATCACTCACGTGATGAACTGTCAGGCAGGCTCCATCATTCCTAACATGCTTCTCCCTCCTTTCTCTCACCTTTTCCTTCGCAAACTACAATGAATTCATAAAACTTTTTTTTTTTTGGATCAAAAATGAAATCATAAAACTGTGTTAATACTATAGATGAAGATACTTCTTCTGTGAACTTGGTGGTGCTAAATCTTGTGTGAACCTCACGTAAGATAGACACTTGTGCTAGGCGGACTCCTAAAAAAAAAAGTGATGAACATCACCGATTAAAATCAATTCTAAGTTTATTAGGTATCTTAAGATTTAGAAATATAAACCACCTTTTTAATGGAGATCATGCACCTGTGAACAAAGTTTCAACTCCGTGTGAGCTTCACACCGCTCATGTCAATCTCGTATAATATTCATACGAGGTTCACACAACCCAGAATCACAAAAGATTCGTGTCCTAATACTATTGGATGAATATATATTCTCTGAATTTGAATTGCGTGAACTTTATATGAGGACACTACCTATACATGGCCATCACTGGCTAATTTATAAATTGGTTAAAATAAAAGCAAGTTTTAAGTTCATAATTCTTTTAAGTTCATAATATGAAGTTTACATAAAATTTATACAGCTCAGATTTACAAAAGATATGCGTCGAATTCTATTATATATGTGCATATTAATGACTTATTATATTGATATATATATAGATATAGATATAGCCAAGTAAGGTAAGAATCAGAAGTGGCCATGCAATTACAAAGAAAGAAGAGCGACGTTCAAAGAAGAAGGGGTTGGAGGTGGGGGTGACTTGTTCCCAATACTCCAAGAATTGGCGACGGAATTTTCTCCAAAAGTATGATAACAGCTAGCACCACTAACCATATTAAAGTAATCAAAATCAAGAAGGAATAGGCATTGCTAATGATTACAGATACTAAATGTTTCTTCCCTTGTCAACGCCTCGTCTGCCACTATACGCATGCAGATGCAGATCATCATCCATCCATTCGCCCATACGAAAGCTAAATCAATACGTATAAGTTATAACCAAATCACGATCACTTAATACTTTTTCTTCTTCTGTCTCTGGACTCTAGATCTCAAATTATATAAGAGATTTGAAGCTTTTTTGTATAGAGGAAGGTTTGGATTCTATTAACAAAGGAGCAAGAGCCTTACAATCATGAAAAGCGAAAAGTTCCATGCATCGAGCAGTGCAAGTAGTCCCACCCCACTCCCTCCCTCACCTACCCATCAGTAAAGCTATAGACAGACACAGGGACATAACAGTGAGAGAAGCTGAAAGACTACTTATCCAAAAAAGTTGAAGAAGAAAGAAAAAGATAATTAAAGTCTCTTAACTTTCTTCTTCTAAACCTTGGATTTCAAATAAATATCAACACGATGAGATCTTTAGTCCCACTTAAGAGAAACCTGCAAGCTTATCAGAATAAGTATTATGGGAAATATATAATGTAATTTTATGAGTTTTAATAACAAGATACTAATGGCTAGAAGGTAAAGTCATTTAATCAGTTTATTTTCTCTTGATGGAACACATCAGTAAGAAGGATGCCGAATATCCCCGAATCACTCCAGATGATCCAATCATATCTCTGAGCCACCACAAGATTGATGTACTAACCCACCTGTACAGTTCCAGCAAAATCATTTATTGAATAGAGAGAGAGAAAGAGAGATGATGATGATGTTGAAATTGGCTCTTCACGTTAGAGTTTTAGAGTCTTTTAGACTTTGGAGGATGAGTGCATAACAATAAATATACACTGAAATGAGCAAAAGAAACGGGTAGGATGATCCTTAACTTAATATTAAAGAGTTTTGAAGACCCGCCACACACCCAGAGCCAGAAGAGGTCAGTGTGGCTTTTCTGGACGTAACGATTGGGACGTATCAATCGACATGGGAGAGATTTTAGATCCCCCACTGCCATTAACAACTAGTCTCTCTCTCTCTCTCTCTCTCTCTCTCTAACAGCCGTAAGATCTTGGTCAAACTCTATAACCATTCCAATCGGACGGTTACAACTGGTTAATCTGAGTTTTCTCAAAATAAAAGTCATAATGACTCGTTGACTCCATAGTTTACAGCTAAAAAAACTTTGAAATTTGAACTATTGATGAACATCAGTGAGAGAGGTTTGAGTGTTTGACTATTCAAACTTTTCAAATTTGGCTTTTTTTTTTCAAACAGTCAAACCGGTCAACCCTGTGTTGAGCCTTTGAACTGTGGCCGTTTCTTTTGTTTTATCTTATTTTATTAAGGCAAAATGTTTTGAAGCAAGCAAAATGCATTGAAGCCAACCACAGACGTACAAATATACGAGTTGCAGACGTAGATGATACTGTTCGTTTCGGGAATACTGGAGATGATACATCCAACCCATCGTACCTTTGATTTGACACGTGAATTGATGCTTAACCCTCCGATTGGTGGGCCACATACTGTAGCGTACATTGGAGGAGCATTATATTGATGTGAACACCATGTCTAAGATGATATTATCACCACCACCCGTCATCGTCATCGTCTGTCATTGCCATCTAGGTTTCCATGTGAAACCCCCTATTTGTGGATTTTTGTGTTTCAGCTAACAAAAGAGAAGTTTCCTGAATCAGCTCCATGTAGCCCTTTCAAAATTCATTTACTTTATTTCTGGGGATAAAGAGAGAATTGCATCAAAAACGAGGGAGAGGTGAAGAAGGCAAGAAGGATTGATGGGGGAGGGAGAGCTTGCGTGAGGAACGAGGGAGATCAAATGAATATGTATGATGATGATGATTCAAAGCCAGGAGGAGAGGAGAGGAGAGAGAGCGAACAAACCAACCCCATGATCTCATCATATCTGTTTATTACCTGGATCTTCTCCCCCCTCTTAATTACTATTTATTACCCTCTTTCCTCTTTCTCCTCTCATCCTGTTTCATAGATAGAAATAAATAAGACTTAGATTAGACCTCTCACCTTCCTATAATTCTCCCTCCCTCTTGATTCTTCCTCCTCTCCCCTTCACATCCCTTTTGCTTATTTCTTTCTCTGCAGTCTGCACTTACATGCGTGCAGCCAAACCGCTCTCTCTCTCTCTCTCTCTCTCTCTCTCTCTATTTACTCCCAAGCTGTTTTCTGATAAGCTAGAGATGGGTTTTGATTTTTATGTAGGTTTAGCAAAGGGTTTCTTACAGAGTTTTTTGGCATTCTGTCCACCTCCAACAAAGACTCTCTCTCTCACTAATTTTCTTTTTTTTAATGGAGGTGGGCATCCTGCCAACAGAGCTCTGTTGGTTTCTCTTTGTAAAACCTATGTGATGATCTCTCAAGAGGGTTAAAAGGTAGAAGTCAAGCATATACTCGTATTGTTTTACTACTCCAATCTCATAATCTATTCCTGTTCTTTATACTCTTTCACCCCAAGAGAAGTTGCAAACCCTTGATCTCCATTATGGTGTAAAACTGATCAGCAAAGGCGTGACTGGTCGGTACGTGTTTATACCATTTATTCATCTTTGTTTTTTTTTTTCCCTGTGGTTTGCAGGTTTTCAGTGGATGCTTATGCAATCTACATGGGTGTGAGGAGCAACATCTCTTCCACTGGTTATTGCTGCTGCTGCTTGGTTTGAGCTGATCTGAACAAATATTTGTTTGCTTTTTGTTTCTTTTTTTCCATTTCTTATCGGAGCTGTTTCTTTTGAAACAAGACAACTGGAAAAGGGTTTATTCCCCTCTCCATTCTTCTGCACTGCATCCACTTTATTAGTTAATGAAGTGTAGGAATCAGAGAAACATCGATGGAGGGGAATAGGGTCTTTGTTTTTTCTCCTCCATTTCAAAGCAAAAACAATATAGAGAGAAAGGAAAAGGAAGAAGAAGAGATTTCATGACACAAAACATGCTTGCTGCCCTCGGTTTCATTTTAGTATCTACTTGTGTGTTCATCTGTATAACCCTTTATCCTATTACGTAGGTTTCATGATTGAAGACGTTAATGTTATTTAATACAGGCACAACTAGTACGCACTGTGCTCATCATACAACCTCTATAGGAGAAGTGGAAGCCATAGCACCTGAAGCTGAAGTAGCTTCTGGGATTCCTGATTTACCAGAGAAGGAAAGGAAAAAAATATGTTTGTAATTCATTAGCAAAATCCATGCAAGGGCAATGACCAAGGATAGAAATGTTGTCCCCCTAGTCATGGTTTCAAGTGCATTGATAGGCAAGGCTGTGTCAGCTTATGACTCTATGAGGCAATTCAATTTGTATTGAACCACACCAAGACCAAGGTTTAAAGGATCGGTCCGTATCAGGATCGGACCTCAACGGTTCGGTTCCAAGCCACTATACAATGCGGTTCTAGACCAGACCGGTCCCGAGACTTTAGACCTTGAACCACGCCTTCATGATTAAAGTCTGGAACTAAGATTAGTTTATGTATTGTAGGCTCTTTGTTTGTGTTTTGTTCTTTGGAGTATTTCTTTTGTTCATACTTAATACATCTCGTAGAGGGAGTGAAATGGAGCACGTCCTAGCAGGGAATTTGACCCATCACAAGGTTAGCACCTCCTAGCAGGGAATGTGACCCATAACATACTTAGAGCCTACTGGTTTTCTGTGTCATCAACTTGGCTGGTATCTGTACTTTGGCACAATGTGTAGTTGCTAACTTGTATATCAAACTTTAAGGTTATTAATATAATTGTTCCAGGAAATATGAAATCATTAATTGTTCTGTCACAATGCAAGGGAGTGAAATTCCCTTTCGAAAAATCCAATTTAGTGCAATTCTGAAGTGGTTCCAAAAAAAATAAAACCTATCAGAATAAAAATTATCAATTTATGCAAGTAAATTTAAGGTCATCCCTTTTAAGAAACTCAATTTATTAGAAATTGTACGAGGATCTGATTGTTTCGAAATTATGAAATTTATGATAGAAATTACAATTACAATTCTAATTCATTGAATATTGAAATCAAGTTGGATGTTCAAAGAAGTTGGAATTTGGATTTTTTTCTGGATTTTTTTCTTGTTGATCTTGTGAGGAATGAAGGGCAAGGAAGATGAGAATGATATAAGAAATGATGTATTTTATTTATTTTTTATTATTGGGTTAAATATAGAGGTAAAATTTGACCGGACTTGTCAATCATCCGTCAAGTATTTAGTAGGATTAGGTTGACAAAAATAGAAATTTTTTAATTGAGTCGATCAAAATCTGCCCAATAAATGGGTTGGGTTGATTGTTTACACTATAAATTAGCTAAGATCCGAACCTGATCCATTGCTAATTCTAGTAAAACTTGATCAGAGCCTGATCCATTGTTGATTCTAGCAAAACGTGATTTGACCCACCGGAGCGAACTCGGCGGTAGTTTTTCTTCAACAAGTTCGGGTTAGCAAAATTATTTTTTTCCTAATTGGATTGACTCAAACTCGCTCGAATAATAATGAATTGGGTTGGGTTGGTGAGTTTCGGTTATAAACCTATTGACCCGTCAGAATCCAAGTGACCCATCATTTATTAAATAGATGGGTTCAGGTTGACTATTGTAATCAAGACCTTACTTGACCCATTGCCATCTCCATTTTAATTAATAGTTTCTCCTTTGTGAATTTGATAGTTTCAAAAATAGCTTACGAAGTAATTTTTTGTAATTCATGTAGAATTTGAATTCTAATTTTATAGTGCACTCTCAAACGGGAGGATTGGAATTGGAGGCTCCAATTCCACATTAAATTCTATGAACCAATCGTGTCATAAAGAAATTTAGTTATTGTGTAATTAGTTTCATATCTTTATCTTCATTTAGAATTGCAATATGTGCTTAGAAATTTAGTTATTGTGTATTTAAGTTCATATCTTTTTGTTCATATACAATTGCAATCTGTGCTTTTCTCTCCTCAACAATTACTCGTTTAAATAGATCTAAGACTTTTTTTTTTTTTGCCTACTAGCTTTAGCTGGCTATCGAGGCAAGACCATTTTAATATGCGACTTAAAGAAATTATCCGGAAAACTAAGCCATCAATTTGACAAGGGGTCCTCTAGATTAGTCATGTGGATAATGAAAACTTGCTTTTGCCCTTCACTACACAGGAAATATGACTTGTAGTCATGGAATTGGGTGCCCTTAAAGAGTTTGGGTCATGATGGTTTTCAGGGTATTTTTGCCAGAATTTCTGAGACATTGTAGGACATGATGTGATAGAATTTGTGAAGGGTTCTAAGGTCCAAAGACCTTAGATACCAACTCATCGAAAGCGTTAAGGTACAAATACCTCGAGAACGCTTATACAAAATCAGTCGAAAATGCCAAGGTCCAAAGACCTTGAGAGCATTGTGACAAAATCTATCGATTTGCTCTTACATCTAAAGGGAAAGACAGCCTTGGACGGTGTAAGACGTTGACCTATTGATTTTCTTTTACAATTAAAGGAAAAGACAGCCCTGGACAGTGTAAGACGTTGACCCATCAATTTGCTTTTACATCTAAAGGGAAAGATAGCCCTAGACGGTGTAAGACGTCGATGCATCGATTTGCTCCTTCTAAAGGGAGACAACCCCGGACGTCGTAAGCCGTTGACACTTCATTTATACACTCTTGAAAGAATTAAGGTTTGAGAACCTTGAAAGTGCTAAAACTGGATAGTCTCAACAACTTTTATTACACTCATACTATTGATCGCCAACGCCTGTATCTCGGCGTCATGAGTGTGACTGACAAGGCGACTCACCATCATCTTGTCACGAACTACATGTTGTGTCATGATTTTCAGTGGTACGCCTATAATTCTCCAATATAACTTGGGATTGGTCCACCTAAGAGTTTGGGGTAATTAATCCATGTTACCTTGGGTTAGTCTTTTAACACCATTAGTAACCACCAAACAGATTTCTAACTTCCGTTATCTTTTTCTTGAGCACTATAAATAGTAGCTCATTTCTTCAAGAACAGGGTTGGAGAATTTTCCAAAGGAGTCAGGCTCTGAAAACGTGCTCTGACCTGTTCTCACAAATTTCTAGCACTTTGATTCGACCCGTATTCAACAGTCATTATTTACCCTGCTCTTCTAATGGACCTTGAACTACGTCTAACTTGATCCCTATTTGGGTATGTAGGCAACATGTTGCAGGTGCAATCTAAAACCACCATTAGATTAGGTGAGATAGGAGGAGTATGGAAGATTGCTCAAACTTGACTCTGAAAAGAGATCGCAAACTTCTAATACCATCTCCCCTAATCTTACTCGACCTTTGCTAACGGTCACTCAGTCTTGCTCTTTTTATATTCTTCTAAAGATGGCGTACGGTCGGTAATCGATTTAGGCTTCCGTCAGTCGGTAATTAATACTGTTGGTGACTCTCACAAAAACACCCTTTACAAACATACAGTCGACATTTCTTATAACGCGATGCTTGAAGAAACGAAAAACAAATATACAAGTCCACCTTTATGACAAAAGCAATTGACAAACTTATAATGAATAGACTTGAAGCAATAAAAAGGTTACTAACGTTGTTTCACATATTACAAACCAATGGAGAAAAAAGTAATACCACGGTAGAAAACCAAAATAACACATAACTTGTTGTAAATATCTGAACTACCCTGACAAGAAAGTCAAAAACTAACTGTGCAATAGTTTAAAAAGTAAATTACTATGGTAAGAATCAATTGTAGGAACCACAAGACGACACAACTTGTCAAAAAAGTCACAAATAACCTGAGGAACAGAAAAATGTAAGGAATGAATTTTACTGTGCGAAGGGCGGGAATGACATTTAGCAAAGGCGGAACTGATATACAACAATAGTAGGAATTAGGGGATGACAAAATATGTCAAAAAGATCAAAATTAACCTGAAGAGCAGAAGAATATAAGGAATGAATTTTACTATGCGAAAGGGCAGGAAGGACATTTAGCATGGGCGGAACCGATGGTAGGAACCACATGATGACAAAAGATGTTAAAAAGGTCACAAATACCGTGAGCAAAAATACAATTTACAATAAAATAAGAAATAGATTTCAGTATGTAGAGAGCGGGAAGGACATTTAGCAAGGGTGGAACCAATGTACAGCAACAGACGATCTTTACGTTTTATAGTAGGTTACTTAGATTTGACTACTTTATTGGTACTATTGAGAGATAAAATTTTATTTTTCCAATGATAAAAAAGATATATAGAAGAACTATTTTGTCTTACAAATATTAGTTTTCTCTCATTTAAATATATTTTTTAAGACGGGATTAAAAAGTAAATCAACATACTCTGTTAACACCATTCACCTAAGGTCACTAATATTTAGAAGAGAGTTGAGTGAAAATAAAAAGCTGAACCCAGAAGAGTGTGGGTTCACTCGAACTCGACTCAACCCAATCTGTTGAAACATATACAAGACGACCATAAGAGAGTTGAGAGAGAGAGAGAGCCAAGGAAAATTGGATTAGTTAGTTGGCTTTAGTAAGGGTATTTTGAAAATTTTAATATATAATGGTGCTTTAATGTCTGATGAAGGAGGATAAACTTGGAAGATTAAAACATGTTATCCTCGCTAGCACTTAATAAAATGAAAGATCTTCTATAAATTCTCCCTTATCTCTGCATGAGATGGAGGAGCCTTTATTTATACTATAAATTATTAAAGCCGTTACACTGGTATTTACAAGAAGGTCCTCATCCTCGTTAAAAACATAACATTTATAATCGGACTGGCGGTAGCGGCTTTGAAATCAGTTCAAAATGTTTTCATACTCCCGCCTCTCGCACGACATTGTCGGACCTCTTCTCACCCGTAAAACACGTTGCCTTTCCTTACTCGGCTCCTCATTTCGCGTAGACCAACCTACCAATATTACCAAAGAGACTAAAACGTACTCGGGCTGCACTCTCTCTAAAAGTCACATTCCGTCTCCTTCGTGTCTTCGTTATCGCCCAGCCTCTTCAAACCCTAAAATGGGTTCTATCTCTGCCCCAGAAGAGCTTCTTCTTCCCTTACAGTACCCCTTCGCTCGAAGAGATGATTCCGTCGTCGATGATTATCATGGAGTTCCTGTCTCTGATCCGTACCGATGGTAATGGAATTTCGTTGCTTCTATCACAAATTTTCGCAAATCTGTTGAATTTTTTTTTTTAGTTGATTTTTTTTTCAATCTTGTTAGGCTTGAAGATCCTGATGCCGATGAAGTTAAAGACTTCGTTGATAAGCAAGCCGATTTGACCGAATCGCTGCTTCAAACATGCGATTCAAGGGATAAGCTTCGCGAGCAGATCACGAAGCTCTTCGATCATCCGCGGTTTGATACTCCGTTCAAGAAAGGGGGTAAATGCTTTTACTTTCATAACTCCGGGCTTCAAGCGCAAGACGTGCTGTATGTGCAGGTCAGTTGGAGTGAATAAAAGAAAGTTTGTAGATTTTTTCTTTCTTTCATTGATTAGAGGATTCATGGGTCGTTGTGATTCCTTTTTTTTTTTTTTTTGTTTCAGGATAGTTTGGATGGAACAGCAGAGATTTTGCTTGACCCAAATGGGCTCAGTGAGGATGGAACAGTAGCTTTGAACACAATTTCCATTAGCGAGGATGCTAAATACTTGGGTTATGGGCTTAGTTCGAGTGGTAGTGATTGGGTGACCGTTAGAGTAATGATGGTAAAGGATAAGAATGTCGAGCCTGATACTTTAAATTGGGTGAGTATTACAGCCTCATTTTATCTTCTGGAAGACTAACTGAAAAGATTAAGAGATTTTGTTTGTAGGTGTGAGTTTATGTGTATTTTTCTACTTTTTAAAGGTTAAATTTTCATCCATTTGCTGGACTCATGATAGCAAAGGCTTTTTCTACAGCCGGTATCCGGCTCCCAAGTAAGTCATGACTTCATGCAAGAACAGGTTGAATTGATATGCAGTAATCTGGGTTCTAAGGGCTTGGAATATTTATCTCATAATGTTGGTGGGGTATTGCATAGGGAGAGTGAAAATTTGGATGCTGGCACTGAGACGAATGCGAACCTTAATCATGAGGTATACTATCATTTCTTGGGTACAGATCAATCTGAAGATATTTTATGCTGGAGAGATCCCAACAACCCAAAGTACACATTTGGAGCCGAAGTCACGGAAGATGGGAATGTAAGAGGCTCTCTACCTTAATCACTTCCACTTCAATTTTTGATAGGATTTCAATCTATTATTCCATTTTGTACTGGCGTGGTGCAGAGGAGCACTAGTGGTTTGCTATAGTAGTTTTGGTTTATTTGTTATTTATATATTGCAATTAGGGTGTTTTCTTTTGTTGTTAAATGAAATCCAAACATGTGGAGCGAGTCATTTGAATTAGTTAGACCATGATTTTATGGTGCATATTTAAGCCCTCTACATCGCTGACATTCCCACAATCCTAGGAGCATGAACCTTCATACCCAACTTGTTAATAATTTCTGGTCTAGGTTCCTTGAAGACCTTTGTCAATAAAATTGTGAAAGTGATATTAAATTCACATACTTTTTTGCGTGTATTGCACATATCCCCTTACAAAGTGCCAGTGACTGTACAATGTCATTGGACTCATGAGGGGTATTGTAAGTATGATTAGACACTTGATAACAAAACCTTTTCATCTTACCAAACAATGTGGTTCGGGTGACTATATTTATGATTTGCATCATTTTGTAATTGGAATTTGTGGTGCATGTTATCATTCTTTTCTATTTGATAACTGCAACTATCCATATTGCCAAAGAATTTTGAGGAGCAAGGCTGTAAACAGAATTTGAGGATGCTTATACTTCAATACATGCTCAAACAAGACCAATTGAGATCAATACCAACGTAAGATGTCATTCTACATTTATCTTTACCAGTGGATAGATAGGTATGGAGTAGGCCTTTGAGCACCTTCTCCATTTCGTCTTTTTACCTCTCATATGTAGACTTAGTGACTCAATTTGGCCAATAAATATCTACAACAAAACTTCCATATTCTTTTAAAACCATTCTCGTGTGTTCAATTTGATCTACGAGCGACTACTGCAAGACCTGCTTGTTCTTCATAACTCATTTGTGAGATTTTGAATGGACCAGTCCATGCCTTGCCATTGAATTTAAACATCCATTGATCCATTTTAGCTTGGTGTGTGGATTTGAACCCGTTCCAAGCTATTCTATTTGGAGGCATTCAATAACCCCTTGGACTTGTTAGTTTTTCCGTTTACTACTAAAGTACCCCAATGAGGTTGACAAATAACAAATGTATCTGTAAATTCTTATTAGTCTAGTGCAGCAAGCCAATATATGCCTGTTAACATGATGTCACATTATAATGATATATTCACAAGACTAATAACTGGTAAGATAATAGTCTTTATTGCTAAATAAATTTTTGAGGAAGCAGCTTTTTTCTATAGTATGTAATTAATAACCTCTTAGCAACATCAAGTTATAAAGAAAGTGATTTATCCCAATTGGTTGGAGTCGGCAACGTGAATCTTTTTCCACATTCTATTCTATCAGAACTAAAGCACGATTCAGATTGTGTCAAATCATTGACGGACTCCTTCCCGGTCTTTCTTTAGTCTTCCTCAAGTCTTTTTAAATCCTTCAATATGCACTGTCTTGTACCTTCTCACATCACATGTACCTTCCTTTTTCTTATCTTCACTTCTTTAGGCTACTCCTAGACACCATTGGATATAATACTTTTTTCCCCTTAACCATTCTACACATCCATATCTGCGTCCTCATCTCAACTACTCTTATCCTATGATTATGTTGTTATTTTGATACGTAATATTTAGTTCTATACATCATAGTAGTTCTACACATAGTAGCTATCTTGTAAAGTTTGTCTTTAGCTCGGGTAAGACATACCAGTCACATAACACTCTAAAGTGGCCCTCTACTTAAGCCATCCCGTTTTCTGCTTGCAACATCCTCATAAATACCCTCCTCTTTATGGATAATTGGTTGAAGATGACAGAAGTGAATGTGTTTGGGAATGTGTAGGTTCTTTCTTCTTATCATTGCTCCACTTTGACTGCCATTTTCCCTACTGGGTCTTATATTATTCTGAAACCTTTTGATTCCAAGGTATACCTCCACAATTCTAATTTTGCATTTAATCCCTTTTAGTTTGGTCTACTAAAACCATATCACAAGCAAATAACACATACTAGCTTTGTAACATTAAAAAAAGCTTTTCAATCTATTGATTTTCATATACTTCGAATATGTATACGTTAAGGTTTTTTTGGGTAGAAATTGTGTAAGAAAATCTCTTTTGTAACGAAAATTATAAAACTTATTGTATAATAATTCCATTATTTAATGAATCCTATGTTTCCCATGATTATTAGTTTTAAGAGGGACAAATATAATCTAATGACTGCTACCTCTAGCCAAATACAAACTACTAGTGTTTCATGTTCTCTTAGTAAAAAGATCTCTTGGAAGTTATGATACCTGCAGTGTTCTAAATGTCGGGACACATTGCTACTTGGGCATTGGGTGGCACGATATGTGGGTAGAAGTCATTGTAAAGGCTTTCTCCCCTATGCCGCTCGAATGTCGTAACACATCGCCGATGTGTCGTGACACGAAGGGGAACAATGTTGCACATCTTGCATGGAAGATAAATAAGACATATCGGGGGACCAGAGACATGTGAAAAAGTACATGCAGTAGTACCGTCATACTATGGATTGGGGACAATATTGTCATCACCCAGTGAGTGGATTATGTTCAGTTTTGGAGTGGGAATGATGGAAATGACATTGAGCCGAGGTGCCACTCTTTGTGGATGTGATGTATTAGGGCTGTATCTCCTCCTTTGTAGTTACTTATTTTATGTATGTCTTATGCCATTTCAGTCTTATAGTGTGTTGCATGCACCTATTTGTCTTATTTTAGTTCAAATGATTCATTGTAAATGATATCTTTATGTTTCACATGCCAGTAGTATACGTAAATATATGTCATTGATCATATACACATTGTTTGTGTCATTTTTTAGGTTTTTAAAATGTATTTAGGCCTCAAATACATCCCTTTAAAGTTTAACAACCAAAAACACATTTTAGGCTGTATCTCTTCATTTTTTGTTGTTATATTAGGTGCATTATGACTTTCACAGCTGCTCTTGGGAATTATCCAGTATATATATATATATATTTGTGATCCATTTTTATTATTAGAGATTGCAGAAATTTTATGGAATTTTTATGTTTTTGACCCAGTTTCTCTTTTATCTGTCCAGTATTTGCTTCTAAATATCAGTGAAAGTTGTGAACCAGTCAACAAACTTTACTACTGTAATCTATCTGGACTCACTGATGGGCTTGAAGGTTTTAGGAGAAGACAAGAAATGCTTCCCTTTATCAAGCTTGTTGACAATTTTGATGCAAGTTATCAAGCCGTTGCTAATGATGATACGCAATTCACCTTTTTGACTAATAAAGGT
>JAUPMG010000004.1:18093979-18109082 GCA_031762675.1 Pachysandra terminalis
GCTTTGACTCTTACGATTCACGATTCAAAATTCCGATTCGATTCAAAGGGACCCCTTCCGATTTTTGATTCGAGTAACGATTTGACAACCTTGGTCATTACCCAGTGACAGTGGATTATGTTCAGTATTGGAGTGGGAATGATGGAAATGACATTGAGCCGGGGTGCCACTCTTTGTGGATGTGATGTACAAGGGCTGTATCTCCTCCTTTGTATTTGCTTATTTTATGTATGTCTTATGCCATTTCAGTCTTATAGTGTGTTGCATGCACCTATTTGTCTTATTTTACTTAAAATTGATTCATTGTAAATGATATCTTTATGTTTCACATGCCAGTGGCAAGGTTTTTATTCACGGGATCGTGGATCAGATCGGTCCGGGCCGATCCCGATATGGATCGGCGATCCGGATCCAATCCAAAAGTTGGATCGTCCTTAAAAAAAAATTGGATCGGCCGGACCGGTCGCTGGTACGTCCCCGGAACAGCGATACCGGTTGCCGGACCGGCGATAACGGTCAGTATCGGCCGATACCTGTTGGATCGTTAATTTTATAAATTAAGAAAAAAAAACTTTGGATCAGTCCGATCCAGTCACTAGATTGGTCTGGATCGGCTGGTCCGTATCGGTATCGGTTGGATCGGTCCTATCCAAAGTCACTTGATACAATAGTTATATCGTGGCCGATCTCGATTCGGATCGGATCGGTCCGATCCTTAAAACCCTGGGCAGTAGTATAGGCCACTGATTATATACACATCGTTTGTGTCATTTTTTAGGTTTTTAAAATGTATTTAGGCCTCAATTACATCTCTTTAAAGTTTCACAACCAAAAACACATATTAGGCTGTATCTCCTCATTTTTTGTTGTTATATTAGGTGCTTTATGACTTTCACATCTATCTTTACAGCTGCTCTTGGGAATTACTCAGTATATATATATTTGTGAACCATTTTTATTATTAGAAATTGCAGGCATTTTGTGGAATTTTTATGTTTTTTGACCCAGTTTCTCTTTTATCTGTCCAGTATGTGCTTCTAAATATCAATGAAAGTTGTGAACCAGTCAACAAACTTTACTACTGTAATCTATCTGGACTCCCTGATGGGCTTGAAGGTTTTAGGAAAAAACAGGAAATGCTTCCCTTTATCAAGCTTGTTGACAATTTTGATGCAAGTTATCAAGCCATTGCTAATGATGATACGCAATTCACCTTTTTGACTAATAAAGATGCTCCAAAATATAAGTTAATCCGGGTAGATCTCAAGGAACCAAGTGTTTGGACTGATGTTCTCCAAGAATCTGAGAAAGACGTGCTTGAATCAGCTTATGCCGTCAATGGTAATCAAATAATTGTTAGTTATTTGAGCGATGTTAAGTATGTTCTACAGATAAGGGACTTGAAGACTGGTTTGTTGCTGCATCATTTGCCTATTGACATTGGTACCATTCTTGGAATTTCTGGGCGACGTAAGGATAGGTTGGTTTTTATTGGGTTTACTAGCTTTCTTAGTCCTGGTATTATTTACCAATGCAATTTAGAAGCCGAGGTCCCGGAAATGAAGACATTTCGGGAAATTGTTGTTCCAAGTTTTGATCGCAAAGAGTTTCATGTTAATCAGGTAATCCTGCTAGATAGTTTCACATCATAATATTTACTGATACAGCTAACTATTATCCACTCAAATTTTTGTTACACAATGTTAAGGTCATCTTTGCGACCTTCTCTAGTTCTCTTATATTGTCGAGTGATGTGACCCATATAGGTAAGTTTATGCCCTTACGGGGTTGACCAATCCTATACTAGTTGATAAGCCTTGAACATGATGAATATACGATGTTCCTTGGGGGATAATAATGGGATAATTTCCTAACTTCTAAGTGGTGGGCTTGTGTTCATGTCCCTCTTAAGTATTATTTATATCCTTTACCATGGCATTCCTACTCCTTAATGAAGATGGTACATTTGTTGGGCCCCATTTAGGATCTACTTGCATTCATATGCCAATTAGGGGTAACTGTTCAGAAAAGAGAATCGGCATTATTAATTGGATGTTTTTGATTATAATAACCGACTTGTTATTTGAGAAAAAAACTTGGTGAGGCCCTTTATTGAATGGTCCAGACTCTAGAATGCATTACATTTTGGGCATGTTTACAGTTGAGGATCCATAGTATTGGTCTGGATTCCCCTTGCCTTTTATTAGTTTTGCATGTTCCTGTTCGACTTCCCTTCATACATGGAATGTGCCTCTTTTTTTTTTTTTTTTTCCCCTTTTTGGAAATAAATGATCTCAGACTTTTATATGATGCCCTATTATAACTCTCGCTCTCTTCCCCCCTGTTTTGTTTTCCTATTTTTTCAGGTTTTTGTGCCTAGCAAGGATGGTACGAAGATACCACTGTTTATTGTGGCCAAGAAGAATCTTCCTCTGGATGGATCTCATCCGTGTCTGTTATATGGTTATGGTGGATTTAACATTAGCATTACACCATCATTCAGCGTCAGCCGCATTATACTTACTAGGCATTTAGGTGTTGTCTTCTGCATAGCAAATATTCGCGGAGGTGGAGAATATGGCGAAGAATGGCATAAATCAGGGTCACTTGCAAAGAAACAAAATTGCTTTGATGATTTTAATTCTGTTGCTGAATATCTTGTATCTGCTGGTTATACCCAGCCCAAAAAGTTGTGTATTGAAGGTGGAAGCAATGGTGGGCTTCTTGTTGCGGCTTGCATAAATCAGGTATGTACTCGCTTTATTATGAACACACTAAGTAATTATACATTAATAAAATTACAAATGTTTGTGGTGGCAGCGACCTGATCTTTTTGGCTGTGCTCTGGCTCATGTTGGTGTCATGGACATGCTGCGATTCCATAAGTTCACCATAGGTTGGATCTTATCCTTCAGCTTTTTGGCTAAAGTTATGCTGCATACTGATTTAGCTACTATTTGTTTCCAGGTCATGCATGGACTTCTGATTATGGTTGTTCAGACAAGGAGGAAGAGTTCCATTGGTTAATCAAGTAAGTACTCTCTATTACCATCGTAGAATGTCACTCTCTAAAAAGCCATTGTTGTAGAACTGTCTTAAAATTTTGGGTTCCATCTATTGAAAAATTAGAAGCGTAACTATAACCAGCAATAACATCTCAGTAGTCTCTTCTCCCTTAAATATTATCAACGTAAAAGATCGGTATATATTTCTTTTTCTTCCTTTTTTTTGAATTTTAATTATATCACATGAGAAGGTGCGAGAGAGAATTTTACGGGATATCCATTAGGTCTGCTATGCTGTATGGATCAGACTGCTGTGCAACAATGAAGCAACATATGCATAGGATGAACGTTGCTGGGATGAGAATGTTGAGATGGATCCAATTATCAACAGTGAACCATCTTAATCACATATATTAATAAAATAGTAACCAAAGCATATATTTTAATAAAATATCAATTATCAAAGCAATAATTAAAAATATAATAGTGGAAATGGTCATAAAGGTGCATACACCATGTCTATCAACTCCACCAACCGCTACCCATATCAGGCTGATCATCCTCATCCATTGATCTCTGTTGGTACGTATAGTATACTCAGAAAAAGAAGCTAACCATCTCCTGCCATGAATAGGTGCGCCTTGACAGACTTTGTATAGTCATAATAACCGGATGTCTGGTTCCCCTGTTGTCACTCGACCGCGGGACCTGTTGACCACCATACTAGTGATGTCCACCAACGTCCTCAAAAGATTTCACTAATTTAAACATTTATTTCAAAAAATTGAAAACCCTAAAATCCAAATTTGACAAACTCAAAAAAAAAACACAATTATTATGCATCATTAATTCATATTAGATGATAGATCTACCTTCATACATCTTAAAAACATTGTTTAAATGCATTGAAATGAAAATAAATGTTAGATTTTACCTTAAAAATCAAATCCCCAAAACTTTGGGGTGTCATCACAGTCTCACAGATCTAGAGTGTACACTTGTAGATTTGACGAACTAATGCTTTAGTCGTAGAGCGTCTCAAAATAGAGGGGTCCAAATCCTTTTGAAAATGGAGGTTTATTGAGAGAAACGAGCTCGGAACGCCAAGAAATGCATCCCAAGCTCGTTTTTCTTGTTTAATATGTTAGGATCAATTGTATTGGTCAAGAGACCGGTACAACCAGCTGTATCACACTATCACTGTCCGGTCCGGAGTGGATGGTATATGATCTTTTTTTTTTTTAATATATAAAAAATTTCTTTGGATCGCAGCCCGGGACCAAAATTGGCCAGTCCTTGTACGAACTGGATCGATCCAAACAACCAAGCTCAACCCATCCCGTCTTAAAAAGAAGTCATTCCGTTCTGCCCTGAACTTTTTATTGACCTGCTGGCCTGTGCAAATTTGCAGCCTTGCATCCCGTAGACTTCCTGTGTGACCTTAAGGATATGCACATTTACAGAAACCGGAATCCTCTTAAATTCATGGTCAATTATTTCATGATCTTTTGTTTATCTGTACAACTTAGTTTCTTGAGTTGTTTCTATTTAGTTCTTCTTTTACCCTGAAAAATGCATTGGGCATTGAGGTTGAATATAGCTGTTCCTTTTTCTCCAGGTATTCGCCGCTTCATAATGTCAGGAGACCGTGGGAACAGATTCCTGATAAACCATTTCAATATCCATCTACCATGCTGCTGACAGCTGATCATGATGATCGGGTTGTACCATTGCATTCGTTAAAGTTATTAGCTGTAAGTTGTAATTATCATTCTAAATAGGTTCTAAATTGCCTTCTTATATTTCGTTTTGAATTCCTGTATAATAGTACTGTAGTAAATAGTCTCTGGGTTCATAGGCATATTCCAACATAATAAATCTATGCATGTTTGATTTGTGTTACAGAAAGGAATCTTTGTAGTTTATTTGAGAACTATTCAAATGTTATCAACTACCACACCCGCGCACACCTTCATGCTTGTGTGTAGGTGTGCATGAGCATGCATGTTTTGGCTCTTCCATTCCACATTTTTTTTGTTGACCACTTGGTTTTTTCATTTTTTCCTCAGACAATGCAGTATGTTCTCTGCACAAGCTTGGAGAAGAGCCCACAGACCAACCCAATTATTGGTCGCATCGACCAGAAGTCTGGGCATGGGGCTGGACGTCCTACACAGAAACTGGTAATCATTTGTTTCTAGTTACCTTGCTGTAGGATCCTCAAAACGTTTGGTTTGCTCCCATGTTGCTATTGAGAGTACTGATTCATGGCTCTTGTATTGTAGATTGATGAGGCTGCTGATCGCTACAGTTTCATGGCTAAGATGTTGAGTGCCCCCTGGATCATCTAAATTAATATTGATCAGTAGATGAAAGATATAAGGTAAGGCTTAAAACGTACATTATTACCGGCTTCCATATCACATGCGATGTGTGGTCCATTTATTAAGATTGATGAGGCTGCTGCTTTTTCAATTGAAAATCCTTCAGATTCTAACTTGTACAGAGCATATACCTGTGAATAGGATGACGTTAAATTTTTCCTTTTTTTTTTTTATGATTTTTTTTAGAACATTTGATAGCCAGGAGAATAATAATTATAATCTGTTTTTGTCACTGTTTAATTAAGTGTTTTCTTTTAACTTTTTTAAGCTAAAAATGTGGGGGGTAATTTAAAATGGGGTAAAAACTCTTTCCCATAAGCAGTAGAGGAAGATTGCCCAAAAGGAAAAGTTGCTAAGAACACCTCCTTGTCATGAAATGTACATGTTTTAGTTTTTTATTGGTTGTAGAATGTGGAAATTGATTGAGCATCAAAAACTCTACAAGACAGGCAATATGAAGCTCTTCATTCTATCAACAAGAAAAAGAAAGGCAATTGTGGACTATTTGGGTTAAAACTTGACTTAAGCCTTACGACAGACCGGGTTGGACTTTCATTGAGAAAAGGCCATTAGCCTTTGGTTTTCAGTCAAGATAGGTTAATTTGATCATGTACTGCATAACTTCTGTCTCATACAGCATCCTTGTGAATGGTGCCCCTTGTGATCACATTGTGCCGAGTAGAGGCGTTCGTCAAGGAGACCTGTTATCCCCATGTATTTTTATCTTTTGCAAAAAGTTCTCTCGGACATGCTCTCTAGGACCAAGGACTTGGGCATGATCCATAGGAGACAGCTCTGTTGCCTTACCCATCTATTGTATGCTGATGATATCCTCCTATTTGTCAGAGCTTTTGAGTGCACCACTTTAATTGATACG
This sequence comes from Pachysandra terminalis, assembly GCA_031762675.1. Classification (NCBI taxonomy): domain Eukaryota; kingdom Viridiplantae; phylum Streptophyta; class Magnoliopsida; order Buxales; family Buxaceae; genus Pachysandra; species Pachysandra terminalis. Next base: position 18,100,246 of record JAUPMG010000004.1, read on the forward strand.
GTTAACCTATTTTGTAGAATTGCTAGTCGCTCCATTAATAAGAGTGAGTCGTACTTCTTGGCCAGTTCTAACGCCAGGAGGTCTCGTATCATTGAATTGACTAGGATCTTTGACCGTCACTGAACCAAAGAGTTCAAGTTGGTATGCCCATCCGGTAAGGCTGGTCAAGAGGGTATACCCATCCAGGAGGTCTCGTATCATTGTGAGGTGGTCTCTTCCATACTCAAACTTTGCCAAATTGACCTTTGATGGTGCAAGCAGAGGTTCTTCTGGCAAAGGCTGCTATTGATGGGCTCTGCAGAGATGGACGTTTTCTTGATAGGTTTGCGCATAGTATCGGTGAAGCTACTAATAATGAAGCTGAGGCCCTGACCCTCATTGAAGTTCAACTATCCTCCAAATGCTATCTTATCAAAACTTGTGTCCGTAGGCACCTCACTTCGGCCCTGGATTACGCTAAAGCCCTCGTGAAAAATTATCAGTTGTCAAAATCATTCATGTCTTCAGAGAAGCCAATCAAGCTGGACCATCTGGCTAACTTTGCCCTTGGTAAATTGTCTTGTGTTTGGGTTACTAAACCTCCTGCATCCCTTTTCAATGTTCTAAAGGCACGGTTCCTTTCCCTCAAGTGTGATATCACGCACAGATATATCCATTTGCTAAATAACTGGGGGCAAAGTTTAAAAAGGTTAATCAACCACTTCTAATGAAATATAAATACATAATTAAAAAATTACATTAACAAGAACAATTCAAAAACTTTGTTACTGGAAAACTCACCTAAGCTAAAAGCTTTATAAGATCATATTAGGCTGGATGACATTGAATTAAAATTAAAGGTTATTTGGACAACCTCATTCACTTAGGAAACAGTCCATCTTGACATCTGTAACATCAAGCTGCAGTATTTCTGCTCTGCAACCTAGCATTGAACTCATGCTGCACAAAGGAACAAGAATACAGGTAAATAAACAATAAATAATTAACGAAATGAATATATATATATATATATATTTCAATTCTGGCTCTGTTTCTAGCCCATGTCAATTGTAACTTTCATACCAGGGATGAGTACGTCCTAGATCACCGTGGACAAATTCCTTGATGTAAGTTCCAGCCTGTGTTATGAATATTGTCATCAGCATTTGACAAAGAGAAGGCCGAAGATTGAATACTAAGTTTAATAAACGCCTAATCCCAAATCCATCCCTGTTGTCAACCCAAACCCAAGTCCACAAATTCCAGAATATTATAGACCATTTGGAATATTAATTATTTTATTTTCAATAATCTGCAATCACCCCCCAAAAGAGGAAAAGAAAACCAATCAAGAAAAAAAAAACAAAATAATTATTAAAAAGAGAAAGAAAGAAATGAATGACTTGCCTGGGTGCATAGATGCAAAAGAAAATACTGAGAGCTCTCAGCGATCTTTTCAATCCTCATCCTAGAATCAGAAACTAAATCTGATTATTCAATCAGCACAGACATATATACTAAAGGAGCCATAACTAATTATATGTTCAATAATTACTCCCATAATGTTCTTACCAATGTATAATCTTTTCATGTTCCAATGGACTTCGACGATGAAGCACCCTAATCGGAGTTTTCTGCAAGATATGCTGCCAAAGGAAAAACAAAAAAATGAGATCTTATTTCATCTTCTTTTTCTTCTTTTCTTTTTCGTTGATGAAAGAAGACTATTAATTTCATCTGAAAATTAAACTTGAGAAGCACTTCAGATTTGGTGAAATGACTGCTGGTTGAGAAAATAAAATATCAACCATCTTAATTTAAAAAGAAAAAAACAAATAAGTAAAATGAAAACTTTAATTAAATGAGAAGATTTGATAAGTTGAAATTAAAGGAAAGTTATGTCCCAAAAAATAGATGAGATGTCTATCATATTCTAAAAGAAAAGATCAAAACATTGGAACCCAAAAAATAGATGAGATGTTTATCATATTCTAAAAAGAAAGATCAAAACATATGGAAAAAAAAATGGATTCAGTCTGAATACAAGATTTAAAGGTTTATTTAATACATGTCACCAATCAGGTTATGCATTTAGGCAATGTAATATTTAAAGGCAAGACAATTTGACCTAATCTAACCACCGATTTGTCACATTCTACAAGATGATTTGAAAAGATATATACAATCATCTGACAAATACCATCCTACCTATCAGTTAATTTGGATGAACTGTCAAAGAATGAATCAATCAAAAATTAATAAAGGTGGACTATTTCCACATAGAAAATGAAAAACAATAAAATCAAATACCTTAAACCCATTAAGCATGTACACAGTTCACCAAAACAGGCGTATACAAAGAGAAGTTTGACATATAAAAGCTGCATTCAATTAGTAACTAGTTTCATACTTTCTGACATCAATCTTCTTCTGCGTACTGTATGTTAGATAAGGGCAGTAAGTCGCAATACCACTCGTCTAAGCTGTATGCATTAGGCAACTGGAAGGATCAATAAGCGTAATCCAATGTTCACCTGTTAAACAATCCTAAACATCTAATCAGTTATGCTCCTATGAGCAGCAAGGAAAGATGTTGCAGATCAGATGATGCTGATGATCCTAAAATGAGGTCATTATGTTCCTATGAACAGCCAGAAAAATGGAAGAAAATGGTGAGATATTTCCTGCGGTACCAATCTCTTGCCACCACACACAACAACTGAACTGGTAACCGGTAACTCCGGTTAAGGTGGAAGCCAGTTTAGGGTTAATATGTCATTTTGGGTTTTAGATTGATCAGTAGTTGGTTTTGTTGTGCTTACTTGGCATCATGTGATTGGTACCATAGGAAATATAGCACCAAAATGTCGCAGACGATGTGCTTCCCAGAAAAATGGACTGGTGCAGACCATAGTGTAAAGGATCGTCCGACCCGGTCTGGATCGGACGATCCAACTCGAGATCGGATTGGGACGATCCCCGAGTTAAAACCGATTCCAAAAAAACTCAAAATACGTCGACTCGGTCTGAACCCGATATAGATCGGGCGATTCGTCTCGGAATCGGCGAGTCAGACCGGACGATCTAAACTGGATCGTCCGGTCCAATGTTTAGATCGTTCGGTCCGAGAGACCACTTAGACCAATCACATCTGTATAAAAAAAAAAAAAGGAAGAGAAATGGAGGTTTCCAGAACTTTTCTTCTCCGGTCTGAATTCATTTGCAGTATGGAAGATTCTCTCTCCCAAACAAAGTAATATGCTCTAGCATTTTTGTCCAAAACAAAGTTGCATTTCGTCGAGATAAACAAGAAAGCGATTGGGATTTGGGACGCCTCTTGCTCAAGAACAAAAACAACATCTGCCCTACAGAGTACAGCCCCCGAGAAGAACAAATGCAAGGTCGATTCAAGAGAGAGAGAGAGAGGCTTACCGCCGTGCCAGAGAACGAGAAAACTACCGTCGCCGGCTGCCCAACGCCTCTTCTTCTTCGTTCTTTTTCTTCTTCTTCTCCTTCTCTTTCTTTCCTTCCTTCCTTTTCTTCTTCTCCTTCTTCTCCTTCTCTTTCTTTTCCTTCCTTCTCCTTCTCCTTCTCGGCTTCCCCTTCTCGCCTTCTCCTTCTTCTCATTTTCTTTACAGAAATAAATAAAACCTAAGTTTAAATAAAACCTAAGTCGGTCAAAGGGCAATAAGGGCATTATCGTCTGATTTTTTGATTCTTTTTTTTTTTCCTCTAAATAATGAGTCATTGTTTGGATCGGATGATCCAGAGTTGGATCGCCGATCCAACTCGGTATCGGACCGGAACGATCCCCGATCCGATACCGAGTTTAAACACTATGGTTGACAGTCACCAAGTGATTTCTACTCCGGACATGGGGGCTATATCAAAAGTATCTAATCAAGTGGAGGCATCGTAATGTTTCAGATAGCAAGCGGATCACTGAGACTGAGTTTCAGTGTTTAGATAAGGATTTGTTTGACCAGTATCACCAGTTTTATCTCACTGGAGTCGAGTTCTTCCCATCCCGGGAGAGTTGATGAGGGTATCACAAGTTCAGCTGATTCCAGAGTCTACCAGAGGCAGAGGAAGAAAGGTTTTCAACATCTTTATGGCTGGGCTAGTGTGAGTTAGTGTGGTGGAGCATAGTGAAGACCCCATAAGCACGTGCATTCAGAAGACTCCACATTGGAGAGGTGCTATGGGTTGCTTTGGAGCTTTGAGTCATTGTTTCTTGTGTTTAGTCCTTTTAATTGTTCTTAGTTCTTCTTTTAATTATTTCTGATCTTTAGAATTGTTCAAGGGTGTTTCAGTCAATTTCTTTATGTTAATAGAGGTTTGAATAGGGAGTCACTTCGAGGGGTATTTTAGTAATTGTATTCTCTTTTTTAGTAGGATTGGATGTCCCTTTTTTAAAATAGGGTACAATTGTGTTTTTTGGAAGATAACAAATGAATGAAAGCGAATTTTATTGCTCTCCAAAGTTTAGAAACCCTAGGCTCCAGTGATTGGAAGGTACGAAGCCTCTAGGAGTGATTCCTAGGACTTTTCTTTGTTTCTCTATACTCTAGTAAGTTTATTCTGATTAGTTTTCTGTTCTAACAACCATACTCCTCTCTTTGAGGAAAACTCAAAAGTACTGCTGTTTTCTTTACACAACCTTATCTCTCTTCGTATTTTTATTGTTTCTTCACATTTTCTAACATTCTATTGCAGTTGTCCTTTAGTTCTAGGGTTTTTATCAACTTCTAAACAGTCCTTAGCTTGTTCTTTGTTTTGTGTTGCTGCAGAAATTTTCCAGCTGTTTTAAAACCCTAATAAACCTATTAAAGTGCTGAACTGATATTGTCTTGGAGTCTAAATCTTATTTGCAGGTCTTGGGTAATGTATTTCATCTTTTTTGATTGTTTTAGAACGAACCCTATACTAGTTAGGAAGTTCCTACTTCCTTTAGGTCCACTGTTCTTGAGATTGAAATTTTTTTGCACTTCTTGATTGTGGTTTATCTTAAGAATCCACTTTTAATGCTTGATTAGAGGATTTTGACAATCTATTGGTGTGAACAACTTGCTGGATTTAGTTGAATTATTTGTCAATATACTGAAATCTGATCTATAAGCATCATATTGCACTAATTTTATGCATGCTGCATCATATTTGGGAGGTACAGTTCTGTACCAGCATAGGAACTATCCACAATGATATAGCCTAAATAAGACATAAATATTGGGACCCAATCCGTGGTATGATAGTACAACTCCATGTAATGATAGCCTAAATATTGTGTTTAATATATCTAGATATATTTGCCTTATTTTGGCGAACATTGTGGATGTTTTCTCCATTATTCCCCATGCTGGTAAACAACCATACCTCTCCAAAAATATGCCAATATATAAGCATTTTTTGGTCGTATTTTGATTTTTTTTAAAATCTATTTGGTTTTAAGTTAGATCCCTACAAAGTTTCATTAAAAAACCCTATTTTCACCATTTTTTAAATATTTTTTAGCTTTTTCTACTTTTCCACCATGTTGGCGACATATCTCGGAAAGGTTCAGCAACATGTCTAGCGACAACGACATTTACAACCTTGCTCGTGAGCAACCCAAACCCACTAACCCAATACACCTTCCAACATACCTCCATCCATATCGCAACCCAAACCTTCTAAACCCACAAAAATTAAAGTGTGGGTAATGAAAGAGGAGAGGGGTTGTTCAATTTCAATGGAAGAGAAATCATGAATAAGTCCTCCATTAGAGGGATTACTTCACTGCACGCGTTGTCTTTCTCTGGTGACAATGTCAATTCAAGCAAAGGATAAGTCTGCCACCTTCTCATTCAGCTCCAAGGTCTTCCTGCCTCCCTGACACTCCCAACCGGGATCGAAACCTTAGAAATCTTGTTTGACATTGAGTGGCACGTATAAGACACCATACAACTGAACATTTCCACCTTGACCGTTAATTCTCAAACTCACATTGACCTACATTGAAAGAAGAGCTAACCCTTTCTCGAGCACAAAACTCAAAAGAAACTTGTAGAGATGTATTTCCCTTATAAAGGCCCAACCAATTGTGCCTTTAGTAATGATAGGCTCGGGATGAGCTAGTTTGAAGATAACCAAGTTTGTTTCCCAAATAACATCACTTTGGGCAAACCCAAAATTCCCAAGCCCAGACATCTTCCTATGGCAGCATTACAAGACTCGCCTTTCAAGTCAACATCCATCATTTTCTTTATTAGCTTATTGTAAAGGTATTTCATTAACAGGAGCATGTATGCAGTTATAATCTTTCTTAATTATATTAACACATGCATCAAGATGGACTTTTTCCTCCTCTTCTTTCTCTTGTTGCTATATATTTCTTGATAGAATGGAAGTCAAAACGCCTAGGCAAGCCTAGGCATTACTCCTATTGTAACCAAAGTGCTCACACGGGCAATTTGATGCTTGCGTGGGCAACAAGATTATATAAAAATACTATAAAATAGGTCAAATATTTAAATATATAATCAGTATTAGCTACTATGCTAAGATAGATCATCTAAACAATGAGCCAAATTGGTTCAATCAATTAACTAAGTAATATAAGAGCAATTAGTATAAATTATAAAGCATAAGTTATGAGTAATAATTATACTAGCAAAAAGTACTTACAACTACTAATATAGAATGTTAGAGATAGTGGCTCATTTGCAGAGTGTTAATTACACTAGTCTCTAGATCCAATGGGGGAGGGACCTGACGAGCCCTGTGCGACGTAGACACTGGACCGAACCACGTAAATCCATGTGCAATTTATTTGATCTTTCGTTTCTGATTTCACCTTAGTTGCTTTTAAATAAACATAAAATAAAGGCGAAAGGTTTTCTACCCTGTCATAACAGCTTTCATTGGATGTTGTGATCTGGCCAATCTAACCGTCCATTTGGTAAGTAACCCTCTGGATTAGCCATGTGTGATCAATATTTTAACTTATGTAGTCCCCAATAAAACGTGTATTAGGTTTTGGCACATTTATGAATGGTCATTCAATTTTTTTTAATGTTTCTTAAGGTTTTTCACAAGGAAAAACGTTATTTTTAGGTGATCCTTTTATGCCACATGGAAAAATATCTTTGGGACTCAAACCTTGTATGAGCTAGGGTTGACTGAATGTACACATGGAGAAGGGAGGTTCCCCAAATAAGCTTCCACATGTGAAATACCTGTCACAACTCACAACAGGTATCTCTTTGTGCAACATCGCAACATTCCACCTGTAAACCGAAACTCTAAAATAAAACTTATGAAGATTATTCATAGCAATAATTTTCTGTAAATTTAATTGTGCATATTGTTAAAAGAAATTGCATAATTTTAATTAGCATCAAATATATATCACACAAGTCTATGGAAAAATCTAATGTCTGGTTTAAGACCCCAAAAGGGTCCTAGAGCACTAGATTCCAAGATGTGTCTTCTTCAGAATATGATTGGGAGTCAAATATCAGAAGGAATCAAACGTGTCAGATCTTAGCTTGATCAAATGACTATAGCCATCTGATTTAACTACTTTCTTTTCGATGGTGGAAATCTATTGAAGAACTTAGGTGAGATTTTTATAAAATATAATGCCAAATAGGTGGTTAAAACATTTAATCAAACTGATTGTTTGCATCTAGATTTTCTTAAATCACTTGTTTAATAGTTGGTTCTGTTCTTCGAAAAAATTACCACATGTCTAGGTTAAGAAAAATAATTTTCATGAAAGGAGACACTACCATTGTAACTTGTATCAGCTCCATTGCTCTTCTCCCTTATTAATTAATAAAATTCAGCTTCGTTATTGACCAGGGAAAAAAAATCAAAAGATTTCCTTCATCGTATACCAATATTTAAGTCATATATGTGAGACAATAGAAGATGTATTATTGTATATTCTACTGCACAAAGATTTAAAATTATTTAATTCAATACTTTGTACATATGAACTTGCAGAAAGCTGAAGGAGCCCATGGGAGCACAAATTTGTTTTGAAAAGCTACCTTCATTTCCAGTTCAAGCAGAGAAATTTTTTCCTCTAATTGTGAATGCTTGAAAGAATACTTCATGGCTGGATCAAGATCATCAATATTCAGCAAAAGATGAAAACGTAATCCCCCAATGTATAACCATGCGCAACCCAAATTATAGAGGAAACCTAGAAGATAGATGAATGGAAAAACATAAATAAATATAATAACAATACTGTAAAGAAGATTTACTGTCAAATAAGAATCCAAAAGTAAAGTACTGGTGCTCCCTATAAAGATGATTATGTAACTCAAGTACATCCTAGAATGAATATGCAAAAACAAGAAATTGAGCATTCAAAGCTTTACCATGAGATACACTCGGGAGAAAAAGTTCATGGAGCACTGGCACAATAAAAGAATTAATCAAGGAAGTTAATCTGCTGTGGCTTGATGATGCAATAAGTGAGCTCACAGCCTGTATGTCATCTTGCTGTGTGACCAAAGGAAGAAATAGTTAAAACAGTGAACACTGAATTAACTGAAACTAAAATAAAATATAATAATGATGCTTCAAAACACAAGCAGCAAGATATCTAACGATTTTTCAAATGATATATCTTTCGATGAAACAGCTATACATTCCTTGCTAGAATATTAAAGATTTGTGGACACAAACGCAATGTCGTGTTTCAACACGTACATGAGTCCAAGTACACTTGTCAGTTCAAGTACACTTTCAAATGATATATCATTCGATTAAACAGCTATACATTCCTTGCTAGAATATTAAAGATTTGTGGACACAAACGCAATGTCATGTTTTGACACATACATGAGTCCAAGTACACTTGTCAG
>JAUPMG010000004.1:18109182-18122806 GCA_031762675.1 Pachysandra terminalis
GTCTGGTTCTTGATGATAGTATCTGCAATAGTTCCAGCCAATTTGGCAGCATTTGTCTTAAAAACAGCACAGCTGAAGTCTCTCAAGTTTCTGGTAGACAACTCCAAAGCTGCAGGCTTTCTTTGTCGAAGCCATTTATCTCCATTGGTGTTGAAGATACCATCGCCTAGGAACTCTTGCATTGCGTCTCGTTCGTCCTGACCCTTCGAGTACTTATTGAAGTTGATCTTGGTTATGTGCTCGATGTTTTGAGGGTCAGTCGTGCAGATTATACTCTGGCCCGGTGCAAGAACGCGGAATGTGTGATGCTTCCGGGCAACATCCGTCTGGTAATCATATCTTGTGTCGTTAGAGAAGCTTTTGTTCAAAACTGTGCAGATCACAGGTGGGTTGTGAGGATTCTTGAATGATTTTCCTGTGTAGATTTTGACTAGTAAAACACAGAAACTCACTAACAGGAAACCGATTATAGTTGCTAGAGTAGCAAATATGACAAACAAGACATTCTCCATTCTCCTCGATCTCAACACTACTACTTATTGGGTACGGATATATCCAAGTTGTTGTTGAAGTGGTATATATAAAGTTCGTTTTGAGGAGTCTTATCTAGTAATAAATGTGTGTTGTTAGGGGACGCGTAATAAATATGTGTTGTTAGGGGACGCGGATCCTCTGTGCTGAAATTCCGTGTGGCCGAGTGTATACCGTGACACACACCGAAGGGTAAAATTGTAAGTTTGCCATTCAGTGTGTGTCATGGCACACACCTCGGCACACAGAATTTCAGAGCAGAGGATCCCTACTTGTTAGGTAGGGGGAGTGAAGGATCCTTGGGACACGGATCCTCTGTGATGAACACGCCTTGTGATGGGCGTGTGATGTGAAACACATAAAGAGCAAAATAGTAATTTTTCCCTCACCTGATGTACTTTATGAGGGAAAAATTATTTTGCCTTCTTGTGTGTTTCACATCACACGCCCATTACAAGGCGTGTTCATCACAGAAGATCCGCCCTCGGATCCTTGGTTTTGACCAGTGTTTTAAAACTCGCAAGTAACTCGGAAAATTGAGCCTATTTACTCAGATGGGTGATTTCGCTAGTAAACTCGCCCCCAAAACTCGGAAGTGGTTAACCAGTTGTCACCAGAAACTCGGTCAAGTAACTCATAAAACTCAGTCTAGTTTTCTGTTGACTTGCTCGATTAACTAGGTAGATTAAATTACACTCTAATTTCACATTTAATCTTTAATTAATTTGATTGTTCGTATTCTTAACAATTAATAGGGAGTTGGGACTTTAATAGCAACAACTCCCAATAACTATTCATTTAAAACAAAAATTTATGTATGACTGCTTAAAATCTTCAACAACATTCAACGTCAAGTTTTTCTTTCTCAATTTGTTCATATATATATATAATATTTTATTTTTATCATATTTTTTAAATATTAATATATTTTTGCACTGACCAGCTGGTAACTCCGATCAAGTTACCTAGTTACTTGGATAGGTTTGGCTTCCGAGTTACCAACCCTATCCGAGTTTTTAATCACTGGTTCTGACCAAGGACGGATCATCTCTGATGAACACCCTATGATGATGGTGTGTGATGTGAAACACACACGAGGGCAAAATTGTAATTTTTCCCTCACCCGAATTGCTTTGAGAGAAAAGTTACAATTTTGCCCTCGAGTGTGCTTCACATCACACACCCTCCCTCATCGCAAGTTGTTCATCACAAAGGATCCGCATCCGTCATAACTAGCTTCAAAATATATCATTTTGTGTGCGCGTAAACGAGTTATTCACTTTGGCCCTGTAGAAGGAGAGCATGTCCTCTGGTCCCAAAATGGTGGGAGATGGAACCAGACAAAATGTTCTCATTCGAGAGCATTCCATGTATCCACTTTTGAAATTTCAAATCTACTTTTGAATGATTTTAATTATTGGGAAGATTTTCTTCAGTTTGAATAGTTTTGATACGAAGAAAGGGAGGACTTTCTTCATTTTGAATGGTTTTAATTATTAAGAAGAAAGCATTTAAGCAAAAGAGGGAAATTTTTATTCAGTTTTAATGGTTTTGTTAAGAATAAACGGAATACTTTCTTCAGTTTGAATTTTGAATGGCTTTTTTGAGGAAGAAACACTTAAATACATAAACGTTTTTTAAATTTTTTATCACCAACGGCGATAAGGGAAGACGTTTTTCGCTCCACTTGTTGGAGCCGCCGGAAACGATTTTCTTCCTACGTACCAAATCCAAGTCCGAGCTTTAATGGTAAAGAAGTCATTGAAAGAGACGATTTTCTTCCTACGACTCAAGTCCAAGTCCGAGCTTTACTTCGCAGTAGTCAGGTGCAAACGGCTTTACTGTGCAGGTAAGTGTAGGCGGTATTCTATTGGTCACTCGCACATATAAATGAAAAAAAAAATAAAAAACTAAAATGTTTTTATTTTTTGTTCAGAAAAATTTAGCTGACGTGAGCCAATATATTGTTTTGCCTGCACCTACAATGTTTTGCTTGCACCTACCGGCACCTAACTGCCAGACCCTCTCTCTGTAGTTGGGATAAATAAGCTATTAAAAGAGGTGCTTTTAGATCGTATCTCAAGCCAGACATTTTTTCAAGGATAACAGAGGTTCCAACACTGTGGTAAATAAGGGTGCAACTTGGGTTGATTCATTCAAATCAACTTCGGTTTGGCTTGGATTGGGTTTTTTGACATTAATTTTGTTCGGTTTTAGTTTTAAAATTATAAAACTGAAGTAAGCCTCGTTTGGCGTAGCCTTTTAAGGATCAAGAAGTCCTTTTTAGACTTAAAAAGGCTTTTTACCCAATGTTTGGTGACACTTCTGAAAGTTACTTTTGGATGGAAGCTCTTCTTCTAGAAGCTCATGTTGGTGAAGCGGGTGTAGGACTGCTTTTAAAAATTGCGTTTGTAAGAAGCAATTAGCCATGTTCTTTAGGGCGTTTTTGGCATTGCTTTTGGGAAGGAAAAGTGATTCCTTTAAAATTGATTCTTGTGAAGTGCTTCGTGAAAACTGCTTTCAAGAATATCTGATGTTTGGCAAACACCTACTGTCCCACTCTCTCTTTGTTTCTTCGACATTTTTTTGAGTTTTCTCTTTGTTTCTGCAAAGGGTTCTTATCGTTTTACCTATATTCTTGACTAATGTAGAGGGAATTGGATACAAGTGTGTCCAAATATAGTGAAGTACAAAGATTTGTGTAGTCCAGAATGTGCTCTGCTGTTCTTGTATCTACTGAGCACATTCTCTTGATTAGTGTACGTAGTCCAACCAAGACATTATGGTCTTTTTTTCTTTTCTTTTTTTATTTTTTTTATCCTTTTTGACAATTGAGACATCACCATTAATTTTCAGTTTCCCACTTCTCATATGAAAGATATACAACCTTCACTTGTAAATCAAGCAATGAAAGGAATCTCTTTCAGCAATATTCTTTTTTTCAGAAAAAATTATTGTTGCTTCTTCTCCAATACAATGCACGACATTTGCAGCTTCATTGTTTGATTGTTTTTTTGAATTTTTATTTTCCTCAAAGAGATTATCTTGAGGAGGAAGACGATATGGAGTTGGAATTGTGAAGAGGTGTTTGTGTTGAAGATGAATACAAATCGTTGAAGATAGGATGGATAAAATGGAAATTATGGAAGTTAAATATGGGCGTAAAGGACTATATGATATTTTTCATTAAAGTCCCAAACTGATTCCCGCACACACAATTTGAGAAGCTGCCAATAACAGCTTCATCAGAATCAGCGTTTTATTAAAGCGATTCTGATCGACACACTTCTCAAATGGGCTCACCAAACAACCATTTTAAAATCTGGAGCGCTTTTGGGCCTAGGAATCGGTTCTAAGGCGCCAAGAAGCAATCCCAAACACACCCTAAATTTAAGTAAAACTTTTAAAAGCAATTTTTCTTCTTGCAAACGCAATTTTTAAAAGCAATCCCACACCTATCATTAAGTGTTTAAATCGTCAACAATATTTGATACAATATTTCTTATGGTATTGATGATCCAGCGGTCTAAATTAATTCTCTTGGACGTATGGCGTGATCTTAGAATGCGTGCATACGCTTAAAAGATACACCCGCATATGCCACATCATATGTGTAAAGCAGTTATCTGCTCCCCCTACTATCTCCCTCGTGTGAACGCAAGACAGCGCTCACATCCTTATTTGGCCACGTCAGCTGTACTGATGATTTTTTGGCCTAATGTAAGAGGAACGGTCATCTCTATCCTAATCAAAGGTTAAACCGCTGATCAGAGGTTAACTCATGCAGTGAAGAAAACCTTACAGAAAGAGACGGTTACTGTACACCTTACCAGAGGCTAACCACTCTGAGATGGTCAAAATAGCACTTATACTTTTAACAAATTAACAACAATAAAAAATTTATTAAATTTTTTGAATGAAATTATTTCAATAATAATTCTAGAACTCTCTAAAAATTTAAAACTCTTCTAATTGTCAAGAAAAGTACATATCAAATTCAAATATAATAATAATTTGGATGAATAATAATTATATTTAGTTAATTAAAATAATAAATTCAATTACAAATAACATTATAATAAAATAAAAAATAGCATATACTACTAAAATAAATATATTAATAAATCCTATAAAAATAATGAATAAAGGGGTGGGTTCCATATCACATTAAATATAAGAATTACAAGTACCAAAAAAAAATAAAATTGTATTACTATAAAGAAAAATTATTATTAATTATAAATATATTAAACTTGTCGATCTAATCTAATAGTTTGCATAAACAGTGTTCATTGTATTAAGTACAAATGTACAGTTCTCTATATATATTTATACATATTCTTTGTATATATTGATTTAGGGCTTTTAGGGTTATACAAACCATGGTTTCAAGGATGCGAACTGATCCGGTCCATATTAGCCAGTCCTTACTAGGATTGGCCAGGACCGGTCCGATTCCAAGCCACGATGTATCAAATGGCTTTGGATCGGTCCAACCGATACCAGTATAGATCGGTCGATACAGACCGGTCCAGTGACCGGTACAATTGATCCAACCGATTCAAAGTTTTTTTTTTTTTTTTTAAATTTATAAAATGAACAATCCAACAAGTATTGGCCTGGATTGGTCTAGGACCGACTGTCCATTTTTTTTAAAGGGCGATCAAACTTTTGGATCGGATCTGTATTGACCGATACCAACCGGTATCGTCGATCCAGATCAGGATCCGTAAGATCCAAGGTCCAAGATCCCGAGACTTAAATCCTTGGTACAAACTTTAACCCAAACACATCCCGAACTCAAATATGTATTGGATATTATAATTAAAATATTAAAATATAATAATTCTTAATGTTTAAATATTATATTAATGTTATTAAATTATTGATATCTTGTTAAAGTATTATATAATAATAATAATAATAATTAATTGAATAAGTATTTAAAAAACTAAACATATAAAGGCACATGATTTATATAAGCTATAAAATCTTAAACGCAGGTTAAGAACATGGTCTTATATTATCAAAATTATTAAATGCGTTCAATAAAACTTTTAAATTAAAAAATATAAAAGAAATAAAGTGATAAAGACAAGCCCTACAAGTATGCCTTTGTCTTTAACAAAACGGCCAAACCCAAACCCTACCTCTTCGACTCTTTGTCTTCTACTCTACTCTCTCCATGCAAGGACCTGAACTCACTAATAGAAACCGACATTCCTAATCGTTTAATTTAAAATAAAACTGATATTTTTCTGGACCTAAATAAGATCATATTAGGCTGGATGATATTGAATTAAAATTAAGGTTATTTGGACAACCTCATTCACTTAGGAAACAGTCCATCTTGACATCTGTAACATCAAGCTGCAGTATTTCTGCTCTGCAACCTAGCATTGAACTCATGCTGCACAAAGGAACAAGAATACAGGTAAATAAACAATAAATAATTAACGAAATGAATATATATATATATATATATTTCAATTCTGGCTCTGTTTCTAGCCCATGTCAATTGTAACTTTCATACCAGGGATGAGTACGTCCTAGATCACCGTGGACAAATTCCTTGATGTAAGTTCCTGCCTGTGTTATGAACATTGTCATCAGCATTCAACAAAGAGAAAGCCGAAGATTGAATACTAAGTTAAATAAAAGCCTAATCCCAAATCCATCCCTTTTGTTAACTCAAACTCAAGTCCACAAATTCCAGAATATTATAGACCATTTGGAAAATTAAATATATTATTTTCAATAATCTGCAATCTCCCCCAGCAAAAAAAAAATGGGAAAAGAAAACCAATCAAAAAAAAAAAAAACGAAATAATTATTGGAAAGACAAAAAGAAAGAAAGGAATGACTTGCCTGGGTGCATAGATGCAAAAGAAAATACTGAGAGCTCTCAGCTATCCTTTCAATCCTCATCCTAGAATCAGATATTAAATCTGATTATTCAATCAACACACACATACAATAAAGGAGCTATAACTAATTATATGTTCAATAATTACTCCCATAATGTTCCTACCAATGTATAATCTTTTCACGTTCCAATGGACTTCGACGATGAAGCACCCTAATTGGAGTTCTCTGCAAGATATGCTGCCAAAGAGAAAAAAAAAAAAATGAGACAAGACTACAAATTTCATCTTCCTTTTTTTTTTTTCGTTAATGAAAAGAAAGACGACTATTGATTTCATCTGAAAATTAAACTTGAGAAGCACTTCAGATTTGGTGAAAAGACTGCTGGTTGAGAAAAAAAAAAAATTCAACCATCCCAATTTAAAAATAAATAAATAAATAAAATGAAAACTTAATTAAATGAGAAAGATTGATAAGTTGAAATTAAAGTAAAGTTGTGTCCCAAAAAATAGATGAGATGTATCATATTCTAAAAGAAAATATCAAAACATAGGAACCCATAAAATAGATGAGATGTCTATAATATTCTAAAAGGAAAGATCAAAACATATGGGAAAAAACGGATTCAGCCTGAATACAAGATTTAAAGATTATTTAATACATGTAACCGATCGGATTATGTATTTAGGCAATGTAATATTTAAAGGTAAAAGGTTTTCCGGTCAGCATGTATACATTTTACCAAAACAGCCGTAAACAAAGAGAAGTTTGACATGTAAAAAGCTGCATTCAATTAGTAACTAGTTTCATAATCTCTGACATCAATCTTCTTCTGTGTACTGTATGTTAGGTAAAGGCAGTAAGTGGCAATACCACTTGTCTAAGCTGTATGCATTAGGCAATTGGAAGGATCAATAAGCCTAATCCAATGTTCATCTGTTAAACAATCCTAAACACCTAATCAGTTATGCTCCTATGAATAGCAAGGAAAGGTGTGGCAGATCAGATGATGCTGATGATCCTCAATATGAGGTCATTATGTTCCTATGAACAGCCAGAAAAATGGAAGAGATATTTCTTGCGGTACCAATCTCTTGCCGCCACGCACAAAGCAACCGAACTGGTAACCGGTAACTCCGGTTAAGATGGAAGACACTTTAGGGTTAATATGTCTTTTAGGATTTTAGATTGATCGGTAGTTGGCATCATGTGATTGGTACCGCAGGATATATAGCACCAAAATATCGCAGACAATGTGCTTCCCAGAAAAATGGATTGGTGCAGACTGTGCTGATGCACTTATAAAGAAAGGAATTTAAAAGCGGAAAAAATAACAAAGAGAAACTGAAGCAGAATATAAGGTTTTCTTTCATATCAAGAATAAGAATCCTTGCACAACACCTCACCATGTCCTTGGCTGAAGATATTGCCTCCAGGTCTTTATCCTCAAGTGGGCGAGAAATCCACACTACCGCGGTATATTGCTTCTGCATGAAATACAGACAGCAACTATTAACACTGTACACATCACGTATTTAATTCCTAAACGCATTTTACATTCCCATGGAAAAACAAGACATAAAACAACTAAAGGATAACCTGCTTCTCCGCCTCTCCTTCACGCATCAGGGTCCAGACTTGGCTGTCTACCACCATGAGATTTTTTATCCCAATCTAAGCGCAGAATGGCATTAATGCAAGAATATTATAACCATTTTAACTTCAGGCAGCTAAAGCAACAAAACCATGAATGAGCCACTGAACTCACCAATTTATTTTCCAGGTTGTTAATTTTATCTTCCATTTCTTTGGTGGACACTCTGGATGGAACACAGCGAGCATTTTGCACTTCGATCAGAAATGGCCGACCTGAACCTAACATACGGACCTGGGAAAAAACATTGTTTCATGAAGCAGAAAAGCATACACAAATCCACATTCATACCAGGGAAAATAGATTCTCCATACATCGATATCTTCTCTACCAGCAGCATGGAACTTGTAATTGTCACCTCGACATATAGGAAGAATATTGCTACCTATTAACTCCTACAAATTAATCTGTCAGTTAGCAGTTAACAAATTCTATAAAAACCCTTGTTTTGGATTTGACAAGAACATTTAGTATAGGTTAGGTGGTACCTCAACAGATGCTTCACCCATTCTTTCATCATCAATAATCCATCGTGTTTGACTCACATTTCTAGAATACTGCAGCATAAAGAGTAATATCATGGATTGCAAATTGTATAGGGAACAGCGGCAAACACATACCCATTGAGTTTGACCTTTTAAATTACTAGATGTGTTGGTATTTACAAGTGACTAGCAACATGTCACTAGATATTTTTGTATATAGGAAACACACATTCAAAAAGATGGCACTTATAAATACAAATAGATAGGAATTGACAAGTTGCCTGTATCAGAGATTTTGGAAAATAATATTACAGAGAAAACATTAACAAACCCATTGCACTAATTTAAATCTTATTATCATGTCACAAAATTCAACATTGCCAAATTACTCCATTTCTCTGCAACGTAGGGCTGTAAGAATGTACACATAAGCCAGGCATCCCAATGAGTATTGGCAGGCAGCCGTATGTTGCAAAGAAACAGAGTAATTTGGCAATACAGAATTTTGACCCTATTATATCTTGCGTCATAGCAAGATCAGTCAAAGTGGTTCACATGCATAAAACAAAGGCTTTATAGCATTTTCACAAACTGACAATTGAAACCAGTAAGACCATACTCAAGTATTTTGCAGAAATTCTTTTACAGCAAAAACTATTTGGCAGGATGCTGTCAATTGGAAAGCTTCAATGGGAGAAACAGAAACTAAACATCATAAAAATGCATGGCACATTTCAAAATTGTGAGATGCTATATGGCCTATATAGAATTAGTATAAGGCTATGAAAATTTGTTTTGGAATTCATGAATAACAAAAACTGTTATAGGGTACATATTGCTTTCCTGGTAAACAATCCCAGAGAAGAAAACTTTGGCAAAATTAGACTTGGTCAGGAAAGAAATAAAATGGTACATAAGAATCCTACAACTTTATTTCGTAAATATGCAAATAAGTTCAACAACTATAAATAAGAAAAAGACAACTTGGGCACAAACAATTGCATACCTTCAAGTATCTCCCACCAATGTAGATGGGCATCCTATAACAAAGAGTTGCCAAGTGGCAAGGTTGGTTGACCTAGAAAGATAATAAGCGGTAACTGAATATGCGATGATCAAGATTACTTGGGTATCAATCAACTTAAGTTCAGTGAAATATTTAATGATATTAACCAAACGTTCAGTAATTATATCAACACAAATGCACCACCATGGATTGCAGAATTCATGGTGTTCGATCCTACAAGAGCATTTGATTTGACAGCATGCAAGTAACCATAACAAATCTCACGTAGATAAAGAGTCTATAAGCTAGGGGGGAAAACTTACCTTTTCCGGCAGAGTTGAAGGCTCTTGCAAACTATTGAGAGACTTAAGTATGACTACATCTGCTTCACGGTTAAATTTTTCAGAACACTCCATGCCAAGTGGGACAGATCCATCAATGCTGTCAAAACTGTCCTCAGTGCCTGTCAAATTCTGCAAAGTTATTTTTGCATCCAGATATCTGACAGGTACCTTGATGTATATTATTTATAGAAGAAGTGGTTTTAGTAAACCATAAAATAATGTGGTTTTTGTGGACCAAACTAGAGGAAGAGTTAATGCAAGCCTAGGGTAATAGTGGGATACCTTAGAATCAAAAGGTTATAGAATAAGTCAAATTAAAACTGGGCACAAATGAGACTAGAGGTGTCGCAATGGTAAGAATTGAGTACCAAGAGATTCCAAAAAGCAAACACTTCCATTATCTTGAATCACTTATCCATGAAGAGGCGGACATTGATGAGGATGTTGCCTATAGAATTAGAGCTGAATGTCTAAAGTCGGGTGTGTTTATATAGTGTTATGTGGTCAATATGTTCCACTCGAGCAAAAAGACAAATTTTATAGGCAGTTCTAGGCCCGCTATGGCGTATGGAACAAAATGTTAGGCAACAAAGAGGAAACATATTCATAGGATGCGTGTTGTTGAGATGAGGATATTGAGATGGATGTGAGGGAAGGCCATGAGAAAAAAAGATAGGAGTGATTATATCCAAAAATGTGTTTATGAGTTGCTTAAATAGGTATAGGCCTATCATGATGTATGGAGCAAAATATTAGGCAACAAAGAAGTAACATATTCATAGGGGGTGAGCATAATTGATATGAGGATGTTGAGATGGATGTGAGGGAAGACTGGGAAAGAAAAGGCAACAAATGAATATTTCCAAGTGTCTACAAGTTGCCCAAATAGGAGATACAGTAAAGAAAAGTAGGTTAACTAGGGAAGCGACATTGAGAAGGTGCAAGGGGAGCATATTGAAGGATCTATGAGGGCGAGAGGAAGATCAAGAAGGGCCAAATTTAGTCAGTTAGAAATGATAAATCTGACCAAGTATATGGTTTTTGATGATCTAGGGTGGCTTAACAGGATTTTTGTTGCTGATTCAAACTATTAAGATAATGTATTTTTTTGAAGTGATTTTTGTGTGTGTGTGTGTGTATAAGCCTGTAGTGAAGATTTATGACATCTTTAATAAAGCGTGCTCTAACAAATGTTGAAAACTCTATGAGGGCAAGCGGGCAACCAAAAATATTTGAAGAAGCAAGATCAACCAAAAATAGCCTTTGACAAAGTTGAACCTCAAAAATGGTTTCCTGAAACTGACTCCAAACACTAGGAAAGCCTTATATGACAATGGTGGTCTTTGAAAACTAACCAATGAAAAATAGATTGTCTCTGTAATCCAGTTCCATCGGGTATCGGAATTTCCAGAAATGATAAGAGAGACACTATTTGCTCGTTCTCAGGCCAAATTGGAGTAGTCAATTCTAATAGGTAAAGGCTATAACCTTCTTGGTTAGGTTAAAGGAGGCAAGAAAGTCAAACATGGGATTCCTTGAAGTGAAGGGGAACTCCTTTACCATCATTCACTGGGTTAAAAACTCATCATCGGCTCTTGGAAGCTTGATCACATAACTCAGCTGACTAGATCCATGACATCTAAAATCAACATCTAATTCACCAAGTTGCCTAGATTGACCAATGAGATTGTGGATAGTTTTTTCAGTGAACAATTTGATTAATAAACACAAATAAATAAGATCACTTTAAAATGTTACCCAGATCTTGCCTGTTTTTCTTCTCTTGAAACCCTGATCTTTTTCCACAAAATTTTGAAGCACTATTGATGCTTTACTGTGGGTGTACGTTAATCGAATATGGAAAGGGCTGCTGACAGCAGATCTAACAGCCTGAAAATTTTCAAATTTCAAGGAGGATTAACAAGAGATTTTTGGATTCAATATATCTTTTTACTCATCAAAACAAAAATTTAGAGAATTTTCAGAATTGTTACATCACAAGCGATGATAACGAAAAGGATTTCTAACTACCAACAAGGATTCAAGTGAACTTGTAATTGCCAATTTCAAAGCATCCTTTAGAGAAGTTAGCCCAGCAAAAAACTTCTCTTGGAACCAAACTTCAGATCCGTACTTCTTTTTCATAAACAACCTACAGAAGTCAAGAAATAAACAATTTTTCACCAGCCTTTGTGAATGCTTTATCTTGAGAAGCAACTATGAAGTCTGAATGTAGATAAAACCATATCTAAGGTAAAAAACTTCCAAAAACAATAATGAGAAACTACTGCCCCTCTAACACCTATGACATGGATATAAACAAGGGCAATTGCCATAGCAATCAAATTACGTAAATAGAGTAAGGTCAGGGGTGCATGTCACATCAGCCAAATACATTTTCATGGGTCACAATGTGTGTGTGTGTGTGTGTGTGTGTGTGTGTGTGTGTGTGTGAGAGAGAGAGAGAGAGAGAGAGAGAGAGAGAGAGAGAGAGAGAGAGAGAGAGAGATTTGCATTTTTCTAAACATAAAAAAATCTGAAGAAAAATAATTGATTGGTGCTGCCCAGTGCTTAATTTACACATTCTATTAGGATTCACTTGAAGAAGCGGGAGTACAATTTGCAAATTAGGGGGAAATGAAATGGAAAAAAAAAATGCAAACTTGATAAAGCTGATGCGCTCCACAAATGTTGAGACCACAATCTGGGCCCAAATCTGTCTACATGCCCAACCTACTAACCACTAGTTTCCCTTACCTGAACAAGTAGTAATTACCTAACAACACTAAGAAAAAATTGAAAGTTTACAAAAGGGAATACAATATAATACACAATTAGAAGTGTTAAAAGTGGGATAAACAAAATCATGGTAGTGAATCTAGTGGTAGACATTGCTAAGTCATCAGGTTAAAATATAGATAAGGAATGGGAGGCAGGCAACACAAACTAACAACTCAGTACAGAAGTTTATCTATAATTAATATTCATGATTGTGGATATCTCAAATATTCAAAAGAAAAGAAAAACATTTAATACTCTACTCATTTCTTGAAAATGAGCCACAAATTGGGGATCACCATTATTAATTTAGAAACCAACAAACATACATTCAATAGCCATAAATGGGAAGAATTGTACAGAACTGCCTAACAACATAGTTAAAGGAAAAAAATTGAAGCTCAATAAAATTAGTGGTGTGAAGTAGAAGCTCATGGAATTTTTGGTGGTGTCAAATTTCAATCATGATTCACATCTTTAAATTTGCATGGATCAATTTGAAGGATTTCTTATCAAGGTTGTCAAACCGTGAATTGGATCAAAAATCATTAGGAGTCATTTAGAATTGTATTGTAATTTTGAATCGTAGATCATAGATTCATAGTAATTGTAGTCGAAGTAGGGTTTACGTCCAGTTTTTGGGATTTATCTTGGGAAAAGGGTATTTTATTGTTAAAATTAGTGTTTTTAAATGTTAAGGCGTGAGGCGAGGCGTTAGATCTTGGCTTGAGGCGAGGCGAAAGTCTCAAAGCGTGAGGCGTAAGCCTCATGAGCATGTATTTTTTAATTACAAAATAATTTATTAAATATATAATAAATAATAATACTCATTATAAATATAAAAATGTAAAAGAAAAATAAAAAATGATATAAAAAGGTACAACAATAAAAAATAAACGAAATTTCAAATTCAACACTAAAATAATTCAAAAGTACTTATACTCCAATTCCATTAGTCCAT